>JBANCY010000071.1:0-86171 GCA_037040045.1 Phorticella flavipennis
TGGGACTGGGACTGGGACTGGGACTGGGACTGGGACTGGGACTGGGACTGGGACTGGGACTGGGACTGGGACTGGGACTGGGACTGGGACTGGGACTGGGACTAGGACTGGGGTCTCGGTCGAGGCCGAAACTATTGTATTGAAATAAATTTCGATAAACGTAATTTGCATATATGCGACAATTGCATATAAGCGAACAAATACTCATTCCGCTTATAAAATATGATACTTTTAATCCTTATAAACGATAATAAATTAAGAACTCACCACAGATAACATCCAAAGTGCACAAATGTGTGGCGTGACCCAAATCTACCGCTTGACTCCCATCGCCAGATGCTTTACCCAAATTTCTGACAAACTGACGCGTCTGCCGATCGAATATATCGATATATTGTTCCAGTATGCGAAAATGAAAGGCGGGCGTTATGATCTTGCGCCGCTTGTGCCACTTGCGTCCCCGGCTGACGAGGAGACCCTCATTGAGCCAGCCCATGAGGAAGTTATATTCCAGCGCCTTGTCCAGCAAATGAGTGCTGCTCAGCACCACCTCCACGTCGCGTGGATCGAACATCATGATGCTAAAGTTGGGACCCAACCACAGCTTGAACGTGTTGCCATGCTCAGCCGCCAGATCACCGATCAGCTGGAACGCCTGCGCCGGCTCCAGGCCCAAAAAGAGTCCCGCATTGCCCAGCAGTGGCAGCGTCTTTGGTCCCGGCAGCTTTTCCGCCAGCTCTTGGACGCGCCGATGTCGACGCAGCCAGAGACGCAGGGGCAAGCAGCTCCAGGCGACCAGCGCGAGGAGTATACAAACGGCGCTGGCGATGAGCAATGAAATAGATAGCGACATCGCTTTGGGGCTTGAGGCTTGAAGTGGAAACTTGAACTGATTTGAAATCGGCGAAATGCTGAGGGAGTCTATGTTATATGCGTCCCAGAGAGGCTGTTATCGGTTGGAATAGAGGGACAGTGGTGTAGGAAGCTGTGAGAGAGATGGGGGCTTTGTGTAGGAACACCGACTGAGGGGATCTCCCTCAGGCGGGCTTGTACGATGATATTCAGGCACGAAGTCTCGTGAGTCACGAGGCGCAAACGTTTGTAATTCTAACCGAAACCAAATTACATAACTATTTTTTATTCAAGTGACCCTCCCGTTTGGGGCGTCGGTGGATCAGTGGATTCGATTTCGTTTCCCGCTCATGTCGATAAGTATGACCCTCCTAGAAAAACTATGTTGTGGCGTAGGACATGAAATCCACCCACGTAGAAAAAAGATCTTCAGTGAAGGAAGCAGAAATACAAATAGTGCTTCAGCCTTTGACCCAATGGGGTTATTATTGCCATATAAAAATAAACCTTCCCCCAACAAAAACCAAAACTTATCGAATATAACATAAATCAGGTCAATCCCCCGCCAGACTACGCCCTTGAAACGGTTAGACGTTTGGGTTATCGGTTATCAGCGTTCATGTGTCAAGTTCAAGTTTTTTCTAGTTTTATTCAAACAGTCGAGGGCACTGATAGAACGCAGATAGATCCAAATTTAGCTCTTTTCCACCAGACCAACAAAAATAGCTGGCCAAATGTGACGTCACAAGCGCATGGACCACGCCTTTGCCATAGAACGAGTGGGTCTACATAGGTGTTCAGGTGTTTACAATTTCCAAAATCTTTTGCTTTCATTATTGACCTATTCACATTAGGTAGAAATTTAAATGTCTACACTGGGAAAAAAGTTGCTCAAAGAAGAAAGAAAATGTATGGGAAATAAATTCAAATGAAAAGAAACCTTTCGAAGTTAAACAAGAATTTTGAAGTCTATAAAAGGATGACGAATAATATAAAGGTTAGGGGGTTTTTTACAGTGTAGCCATTGTTTTATGACAATTTGTAAACAAGAACCGAGATGAGCAATTAGACAAACCAAAAACGTCGAAAAACTGTTTAACAATGATATTTTTAGCAGCACTATGACGGATCTACGATATCTTGGGCGGTGTTAAGGGGGAATCCATGATTTAGAGGGCTATATTTAGTTGGTATATTTGTTGATGCGGCTATATCCAGACCCTTATGCGTAAATATAGTGTGAGCCATAAAAGAAATGAGAATGTTCTTTCTTTTTATATATAGTATATTTTGAACATAATATTTTATGACTATATCATGAAAATTATATGATCTTTAAGTTTTTAGATTATATTTAAATTGTGTAGAAACGAAAAGCTGCAAAGTAGTATATATATTCAATTTTTGTCCTTTAAGTTGACTTTGGGTGTACTTCGAAACTTTCGTCTATGTATTACAAGTTTAAGGAGAAAATAATTTTTTACATAACTTCATATGTAACACCATTCAAGACATTCCCCGTTTCCAGCATTCCAGGGCATATTTTGCCTACGTTTTTTGATGCCCTTTTCTCATTGTAATACCTCGCCATATATTATGAAATTCAAATTTTTTTTACTCCAGTTCCCCCGGCGCCTATATATACAATTATAATCTTTAATTCTCTTAATGAGCCGACAAATTCGTCAACTAAGCATGATTAACAAAAAAATATTATTTGTTTTTTTCAAATGTTTGTTTGAAAAGAAACAATGAAAAGATTAAGTGGGTCTCTCCGAAAGGTACAGCTGTGGGTACATTTGCCCCCGCCAGGATTGTCCCGGAGAACCGAGCATATTGTATATACTGCGTGTTATCTGACCACTGGGAAATATTATTGAAATTTTGAAGATTATTTGACGTAAACTTTGGATTATATAGAATAGAACTACGAGCACAGCTGATTCATGTGCTTGGTTAAAACATAAACAACTTGACTGCGATAAGGACACGACCTGGAGTTACGCTGTAATTTATTTATTGTGCGAAATATTTGATAAAAGAGAAGAATATATAGTATATAATGTGATAACCAAGCGAAACGCGGGTTCGAAGCTTCGAACTAGTTCATTTCTTAGCCGAAGACTTAAGCAGCGTGCCTCAAGCTCTCGTTCAGCGAACTTGGTCCAAAAGTTGCAGAAGAAAAGTAGATATTATTTAGTAATTTTTTAAAAAGTGCGCAAATTCCATATTTATGAAATAATTGTTTTAAAATTTTGTAGATCAATAGAAAATACATATTTTTGTAGGTCTATCAAATTTCAGAGCATTTGCTCGTAAGACATAGAAAATATGGTCAAAATATACTTTCGGTCGTAGAGCAGATAAACGATATAATGTTCAATACTGAATGTTACTTTTAGGCTTCAATAGTATAAAGATTAAGCCAACTGACAGTCCGCTCTGAGCTGACATTTACAGGGTATAAGTTTTGACTAGATCCGCCTGTTGCCCACGCAAATTTCGACCATTACGTATACAACAATGCCACAAAAAAGCAACAACATCAACGTCCTTCAAGCATGCAAAAAAAAAAATACTGAAAATAAAGATGAAAATTCCAAAATTCTTGCGTCGGTCGTCGACGTCGACGTCATTTCTCTGGGTTTTAGGATCCAACGCGTTGCCGAGGGGACTGTGGTCTGGGGCACTGGGTGGGTTGGGGCACAATTGAAACGTAAATATTTACACATGTCTTACAAGAGTTGGCGATTTTTCACTGTCTCTATATGTATATATATATGGGATATATGCTATGTATCTGTAGAATTTGTATATATATTCCGAGTGTGTGTGTGCGCGCGATTGGAATTTCATTGGCATTTCCAATTTTGTACATTATTTTTTGCGCTTCTTCCTCTTCCACTTCCCCTTCCCCTTCATCCTCCTCCTCCTCCTGCCAGCTCTAGGGTATATTTTGATTTGGTTTTTGCTTTTTGGGGCAGATGAGTTCAATGCAGCTGCCAGTCAGCCCCATGGAATTCGTTTCGACTCGTCTACATATTTTGCCATAGATCAGGCATGCGTCGCCAGAGAGACATACGGAGAGAAATTTGGATCTGGCCGAGCACATGGCCGGGCCAACCGGGCCAACCGGGCCAACAGGGCCACAGACGTGCCACATACAGCGTGCACTCAACGCAAAAACCTATTCAGAGGAAAATTGCAATCGTAACAACAACATAATAAACCATAAAACCAAAAAACAATTAGAAAATCGCCTATGTTTCGGGTGGGGGAAAGCTTAAATACCCTTTTCCAAGTGCGTCTCGCAACGCGCTGGCTAATTTCCCAGTATTTCCCAGGCGTTTTAACAATTTTCCCAGCATTGTCGGGCTACGCCTACAAATTAGCATTAAATACAGATTCAAGTTTTTATTTGTGTTGGGCAAACCTTTCGTTTGTGGGAAAGCACTTTGAACTTAAACTCGGGTTCCCATCTTGCGTACATTCTACCTTAACTAAATCTGATTTATCATTTATATGTTCAATCAAATTATTAGCTCTGGGGGCACCCATCTTGCGCCCAGTTTCAAATCTCCTGTCCAATTTTCATTAAGCTTGATAATCAAATAAAATAATATTTATTTATCAAAAACTTGTTTGACTCTATTCTATTTTACCCATACTATCTGCTTCTATCCCTAATTGTTCTGGAAATAAAATCACAATGTTTCAGCATACGGTTTCCATTTTCACACATCCCTAATTTCCTTTTTTTTTATTATAAATCTACTAAAATTTCAAGAGGATTACATTATTACATCCTAAATCTCGACACACAACAAAAATTTAGTTTTGCCCATATTTTCCATACTTTTGAATATGTTGAAATCAAGAGTTATAAAATAGTTACGATTTTTTATTATTTATTGCTCTACCAAATTTCATTAAGATCGGACAACTATATCTCATATAGCTGCTGTTAAACCAAATGTCGGTTTTACCCATTCACATTTTTTTCAAGCTATTGGATTATAAATTCATATACAAATCTAGCTATAGCTCCACTGAAATTCATAAAGATCGGATTACTATATCTTATAGCTGCTATATAAATAAATGTCGCCCGTATTTCGCCATTTTAGTATTTATATTATTCTATTGTTCCATCAAGTTTCGAATAAATCTGGTCACAATAGCTGCCTGATAACAGTCTAAATTTATAAGATTCTTTTAAGATTTTTTTGAGTTCGAAAACATCCCCTAGGAACTTGACTGGCACTTGGACAAGCTTAAATTCTTTCCGTTCTCCGACAGAATTTTGAGCCACAATAAATAACTTTCGAAGCGACCCTCCACATATTCCTCGACATAGTCACAATACCCCAAGTTAGTGTATCAAAATTATAATAATAATAACAATTTCGCTTTGGCGCAGCACATTTTGCGTCATTTGGCCCAAGTGCTTTCAACACTTGCCTCCCATTTATACGACTAAGAGTACATAACTATATGGATATGGATATATATAGATCTAAGCGTTGAGTATCCAAAATCAGAATGTGAAACAATATATACTGCGCCATAATGCATAATTGTTACAATAATAACTCGAATTAATGATTCAGCATACGCTGCGTATGCGCAATTTTTCCATTTCCTTTCATGAATACGACGTATATGTCCGACCCGAGGCACCCAACCACAAGATTTACGACCAAATATGGTAATGGATATTTGTGTGATCCAAAGAAAAGATCTATCAAACAGATGAACTGTGCATATACCTAACTTGCAGTAATACCTTTACACGACTTATCCATAATCAAACCAGAGATTTGATGTACCATCCACTCGTCCATCCACCTATAAGAGAGTTTCCTACTCCGAAACCTATCACAGCATTGTCAAATTTGACATACCGATGTAGTTAACATATATTTCAATAGAATATACAGAATGACAAGTTTTCGCAACGATATATCGATAACAAATATAGTAAATTATAGATATTCTACTGCATTCCGGAAGATTCTTGACATCTTAATGTTCACACAGATAGAATGAACTGGAGTCCCGACAGTTATGTTCATATTAATCAATATTATTATTATTATATGGCTATAACAACCTTATCGGGTCAAAGCCTGAAGCACAATTTGCTTCCTTTCCTGAATAACATTCTTAGGTACGCACAATCGATCGAACCGATATTGCGCCCAAAAATAATCAGATCGTTCGTGCCCGAAACGAAACTCGAGTGCCAGCGAAATATTTTACCCCCAAGGGTCTCTAGCATGTAGATATGACAGGTGTTTATAACCCTTGGGGTATTTATAGGTCAGGTTCTTAAAAATGGAAAACTATCGATAGCGCTATCGGCACTACTAATACTTGAAGCTACCCTCGATAATGCTCTTCAAACATATATAAAACCCCGCAATACCCGTTGAACACAGGGAAGGCGAATATTTGCATTCCTTATTGTGTAGGCTACGAGGAAAAGAAAACTTTGAACATACCCTAATCCTCTATTTGAAAAATGCAAGAAAGAGTATAATAGTCTTGTTGTTACATACATTATAGCAGGCAGAAATGGGCATTTCAGACATATATACCTGTTCCGCATCAATAGACGATAAAGCCATGTCCGTTGACTTTATCGAATCGAATGTGGAAAAATGGGGCTTTCAGTTTTATCTTGTGTTCAAAATGGGAGATCTTTCTTAAAATGTGATAGGGTTAGTAAGGAAATCCTAAGCTCATGGACTGGCTTGGACTGAATTTATGCTCGATATCATATAATAACAATTAATAATAACGATTATAATGTTAAAAAATTCCTAGAAATGCCTCGATAAATTATACATCTCTTATCAAAACCGAATTTGAAATGTGAAAATTCCATTTCTGCCTGGATTTGTTTTGAGTTTTATGCCAAAGACTAATATATATGTGTTATTCTGGTCAGTTCTAAAATGAATCATAGTCCCTTTTCAACCAATTTGTATACATTTTGGTTTTTCATTTCATTATCTAATGCATTGACAATGCATTAATAACAATTGCAGCCTTCGTGTTTTCTTTCACAATTTCCGTTCGTTTTCTGTTTTCTGTGCATTTTGGCTAATTATGACTGATGGATGACTCATGCAGCCCCCACAATATATACATACATACATATATATAGACAACCTGCCCCTCCGATCGGCCCAGAACTTGCAATCCTTTTCGGTTTGCCCGTTTTTGACGTTTCAGTTGCTATTTTGAAACAATTGTGTGGGGCATGTGTCATGCTTGTCGTCGTACTTGTGGCACCTTCTATCCCGGGGCTTCTTCAGAGGGTGCAAATCATATAACATATATTCTATAATATGTATAATATGGACAGAGGTGTACTATATACCATAGTATATATATTTTTAGATAATAATCTCTACAACTAAATACATTTATTGCTCAAAATGACAACTAACTAAGGCGTCAAATTCCAAATCGTAAAAAAGAAATGTGTTTTCATATAGAAGAAGAAGAGTGGAGGAGGCCCCCCAGACCTGTCCTTACATAGATCAAATCAATCTCTAACAACCCAGCCAACTACAGTTACCATGCACTATAATGTTCAGTCAGTATTATCCTTTTTCTGTGTTCACTATGAAGAGGGGCCACTGTACTTATAGGGTATAACGTGCTAGGCAGCTTGTTGTGTTCTTTCCCAATGGGTCTATAAGGTAAAATTTGATGCTGCGGACGTGACTAAGGCAAATTTACAAATTTCTAATGCAATTACAAAGCATAAAGACTCAAATCCGTGCAGCGTTGGGGTTTTCGAGATGACGAAACAGGTTTTTTGTGATAATTTTGGAATTTGTATATGTAATTAAAATTTTGAGAAAAATTTGAAAAATAAATGAATAAAATTTTTGAGTTTTGTACTAGTTGTAGCACTTTTTGATAAGAAAATAAAGTTGGAAATGTTGGAAAAGTTGGAAAAAATTTGAATTTTTTTATTTTTTTTGAGCACTCAAAAGTGATCTCAGCTTCTTTGGGCTTTCTGAAGAAAAGATTGAGAGTAAAAGTTGGGAGGGATTCTATTCGGCAAGGTTATGTTGAACATTCATCTCTTGTTATAACTTTTTAGGAAATTCATTAACTGAAATTTTTGATTGAAATTGCGGAAATTTTTTTTAAAATATTTGCAAATTTAAGGAAATGGGAAACAAACGATTCTCCTTTGCTAATGAACTCAACATAGATTTACTAACATCATTTGGAGGCCTTGGTGAACCAGTGGATAGCGCACTGTTCCGCCAAACAAGAGGTGCTAGTTCGAGTCCCGCTCATGTCGATAGGCATGACTCTCCTAAGAAAACTAGGTTCTTCAGTGAAGGAAGCAGAATAAGGGAAAATAGTGCTTCAGGCTTTGACCCGATAGGGTTTTTATGGCCATATAATAATAATAATAATAACATCTTAAAAATATGCCAATTTTCAGCTAAATAGTTTAGAAAATTGTTGCACAAATTTGATGGTAAAGCTTTGTGGAAATTTTCCACTGATCTGACGAGCAGATTGTACTTGATTTCTAGCGTTATATGTGCAAATATATGTATGTAGATTATAGAATAGAAGACAAATTGCACTTTCAGTTAGGTGTGTAATTATATTACTTTTGCAAAGTTCTTTTGATATTGCATTTTCGAATTGAAAGAAATGCTCTGCAGATACTGTCGGTTGGGTGGGGTAAGTCGGATGAATCGGTTGGTTCGGGTGGGTCGGTTCGGTGGATCGAGTGGCTTTATGCCAAAACGCGGTGGAGAGGAAGGAGCGTTGCACAAAGTAAGAATGGTTCTGCTAGGCCTTTCAACGCCCGCCGATGTATCAAATAATTTATGCTTAACAATTTGCGGCTAAAAGCAAAAAAAATAAAAAAAAAACCTAAATAAATGCAAAATTCTTATAAAAATTTTTAAATGTGCAACAGGAAATCGCTCAGGCGAACGCATTTTCATTCATGAGTTGATTTTATTTATGTGTATAGTCGAGCAGGGGTGGCGGGGAGCAGGGTGATGCCAAACAAGCTGATCTACCCTATAGATATATATGTATGCAAATACTATATACCAATAAGTACAGCCAGAGATGTGGGTATATAGTATCGGGGGTTACGTTTTACCTGTCGCTGCGATCTACCCGTAATGAGCAATTGCCCAACTTTGCCATGCACTTGTGGCTGTCAGCCAAACAGAAAGAGCAGACAAACAAGCCAGCATGCCAAGAGAGTGGCTGTGCGCGACTGACCGATACCCTGCAGTGCTTGTGAGATGTAAAATCTAATCACTCATTCACAAGCTATAGCTTCTGCCGTAAGATATCGTCAAGCAGCGCGTTTTCTGCAAGCTTTAATGCTTAATTCGAGCTTTCAGCAAATTGCTTATAATTCTCAACTGTTTAAAAAATTTCCATATTTCAAAATTCCGGAAAATTCTATATAAAGTAGAAAAAATTGCAACTATTACTACTAAATTTTTAGCATTTCTTATTTAGTAGAAAAGGGATTTACCAATATGAATTCATATTGACAACGATTTTTTAAGCTTCTCTAGTTCTAGATTGGCATAATAAGACAATTTTTATATTTACTATCGGCAATTTATCGATTTTGGGCGCCTCGGTGGACCAGTGTATAGCGCACTGTTCCGCCAAACAAAAGGTCCGACTTCGAGTCCCGCTCATGTCGACGCTCCTAGAACAACTAGGTTGTGGCGTAGGATTTGAAATCCACGCAAGTAAAAAAAAGTTTCTCAGTGAAGGAAGCAGAAATAAAGGAAAAAAGTGCTTCCAGTTTTGACCCGATAGGGTTGTAATGGCCATATAATACTAGTAATCATGTATCGATTTACAATTCGACTGGTGTTTTGAAATTACTAATCCTTAACATCGATTTTTCAAAAATGGTATCGTTAATCATTATCATTAAAAATCATGTATATCGATCTTGACAATGCATTTTTTAAGCTGCTCTAGTTTTTTTTTGCTTCTACAAGCTTAATTCTACATTAACCCGTTTTTTATAATTTTTATCGATAAATTTATGTACAAAATGGGTTTTTTTTAAATAGAATGCACTTCAGGAGCTATTTAGCATTCCAACTTTTTTGTAGCTAATCTTTAAATAACTGGAGGCTTGATGAGAAAAAAAAAACTTGGATTTCTAAATTTTGAAAGATGAATTTCGGTCTCTCAGCTAATCTTAACTTTACTCCCCTTTTTAGGCTTTAATTTAACATCTTAAATGAATTGATAAACCTAAACCTAAACAATCTAATTACCTCTCAATCTACACAAAATCTTTGCCGTTTTATACATTTGTTTCCCGAGCCTTTGCTCATGTCCAAATATCAATTCCATTGTACACTCTTATCTCAGCTTTATCATAAAAATTTCCCTTGTAAAGTTGGTAAATTATTGCAAATTTCACCTGAACTGACAATGTCGGCTTGCCGTGAATTCGCATACCAAATTTGATAACTCTGGCCAGTAGGGGATCCGAGTTCACATGGTCTATAGGGTCAAAGACATGTGAGATGTACGCGTACATCTGCTGTTTACAGGAATTTTAATGAGTAGACGGCATAACAATGCATTTGATTTCGTTTAATTAAATAAAACCAAATCAAATCAAGTCAAGTCGAGTCAAGTCAACTCAACTTATATACAAATTATACGTACATTAAAATTCATTTAGGATTTTTTTGGCTTTTTGGCTGGGTTTCTTCTTGGGGGATCTCTTGGGGATCTCTTGGGGATCTCTGCTCATCTTGTTGACAAGCCAAGGCAGCTGGGCACGCGCACTCCAAGCGGTTTCGCTCTCTCCTCTCGAAGGCAGCAGCTGCGGGTCGCCGGCACAAGGCGGTTCGAGCTGCGTTTCGTTCTCGAATAGCTCGAATAGACGTTGGCATTTTTGAATGGCATCCAAAACTTTTTGGGGTATACGAACGTACACGCCCATACACGCCCGTACACGCCCGGACGACCCATTCATTTAATGGCACCATCGCCAGAGGCGCACGTTTGAGAGGAATCGATCGCTGTGCTATATGCGATATAAGATGGGTATAAAGCAGTTAAGGTTCACGTTTTAATTAAACCAAACTATAGATTTTTGGTCGGGGGGCCTCAGTATACCAGTGGATAGCGCGCTGTTCCGCCAAAAAAAATGTGCGAGTTCGAGTCCTGCTCATGTCGACAGGCATGACCCACCTAGAAAAACTAGATTGTGGCGTAGGATTTTAAATCCACCCACGTAACAAAAGTTCTTCAGTGGAAGAAGCAGAAATAAAGAAAAATAGTGCTTCAGGCTTTGACCTGATAGGTCATAATAAGCTATACATTTTTGGTCTGTAATTACTTTTCCCACATTTATATATATTTGCTCGAAAGATGGGTACGAGTTATAGCTGGAGTCGGTATAATAAATTTGATAAACATTTGAATACTCTTTTTAAAGAAAAATGAAGTTATATACAGGAAACATCGTAATTTCCTTCTAGAATGGGTGATTTCCGTCTGTATGTCCATCGGTGTGTTTATATGGAAACTAGTCCCTCGGTTTTTGAACTATTTTAATACTATTAAAACTTGTTGAATTAACTTTTCTTGTTCAAGAAACATGCTGGATCGTACTACTATATGATTAGGAACAAAGCTACAATCTAAAAGTTGGTTTCGCTTATATTTCCAAAGTTCCTTAAGTTATTATATTAAAAGATTCCATAAACTTGAAATTGCTTATTATATATCATTCTACCAAATTTCGAAACGATCGTATCTCTAACATTTTCTAAATTTCACAATCATCTGATGACTTTTCATATATGTAGCTGCTGTATAACTTAAATTCAATTTTGCTCATATCTCCGAAGTTTTACAAGCCTGTGGATGAAAATTTTGCATACACTCAAGATACCTTCAAATCCATTGATCCCCCAAATTTCAAAAGCAACATAATGATTTTTCGGTGTTTCTATATATTATACGATTGCTGCGTAAATATTATGAAGTCCTTCCTTACACGATTTTCTATTCAAATAAAACCCCTTGTAAATTTATGTGGATCCACCTATGCTGTTCACGACATAAAGATATATGCATATATACCTACATATTGACCCTGATCGCATCATATTGCATCGATGAAGACGTCGGTAGACGGAGTCCGTCCGATCACTAGCCGTTTAAATGACACAATCTATTTTTGATTGTTTCTTTCTTCGGATTTTCTGGTCTAACAAGAAACCATCAGCAAAGCGGTAAATCTGTAAATCGGTAAATCGCAAATCGGCAAAAGCGCCAAGAATCGTTTGCAATCACTTCCGGTTTTTCCCCAATTTGTAGTACACATATATATTAGATGCAAATATGTATAATTCGATTCGATTTGCTTGGCAACAGACTTTTGATGCAATAATCACTGGGCGTTTCATCTCTATCTCGAGCCCCGGGGAAGAGCTTCAGCTTCAGGCTCAGTTTTCTATTAGGAATTTTGATTGCTTTGCGGTTTGCTCCGTGAAGAAAGAAAGAGGCGAACCCTAACCTTAACCCCAAGCGCAACGATGCGTAACGATTGCCGTTGCGTTTCTTCTTCTTCTTCTTCTTCTTCTTCTGGTTCCCTCTTTTTCTTCAACTTGATATAGAATCGTTTTTCTTATTCTTATAAATATTTTCTTATTTATTTACGCATATCATGCACATTCTTCAGCCGCAATGCAGAAAGCGAAACAAGTCATAAAAATTGCATAAAACTTGCAGGTGTTTCCTTCTGGTATTCTGGTATTTTTTTTTTAATTTTTATTGGATATTATATTGGATTCTTGAGCATTTTTTATGTAATAATTTTCCATAGTCGGTAATTAAGGCATTTCCGTTAAATTCCAGAATGAAAATTCCAAAAGATATTCGAGTTATCGATTTGGTTCAGGAAACTTCAGGAATATTATGGAGTGAAACAAGTGTTAGACCCTAAAGCAGTAGTGGGGAGAGAGGGAAAGGGGAAGGAAATGTAGATAGAGAGAGTGAAAGCGTATGCTAATCCATAGTGAATCTGCTCTGTGTGAAAAACTGTGGGAGCATAATTTATGTTAACTAAGAGCATAAACAGTGGAACTTCTTTATAAGGAATGCTCCCTTTAGTTACTTTCCCTTTCGATTTTTAGCAAATTTTTGGCTTATTACAGTCTGAGGAACTTTTTAATATATATATATATGTCTTTCTAAAATCATTACTAATTTCATTCTTAGCTCTTGATCAAATAATTACAGTTTTCGATAAGCTTTAATTAATTTGAAACTCTTATTCAGTCTGTTAAAATCTAAAGGCTTGTCATGTGTATCCCTCATACCTCCGACTCTTTTTATCCAATTTAGTGCTAGTTTCATACTGAATAGAACCCCATACAAAAATTAATCATCCATTCATTATTAATCTTATATCTTTTCAAAAATATATAAATTTTAGCTTGGCGCATCGTCTTCTAGTTTTCCCAAAATTTCTTTTGAAAAACATTTATCCGTTTTAATTTTATTAGATTTTAATGGAAACTTCCGACTGGTAAGATTACTCAAAGAACATGGCGCCCTAAAAGGGAAAAGCTCTAGGGCTAAAAACAATTTTATAATTTTAGCATCTGAAAATTCATATTTGTTACGGGAAGTTGATTTTAATTGTAGAAATAATTCTCTAGAATAATGGTAAAAACATAGATAAATATAGATATAAGTTAGATAGATATCATATTTTGTGTGAGGAGCTATAATACTTAATTTCCACCTGATCAGCCCATTAAGGACCCAAAAGTATGCAGCGTTTTCAGGATATGCAGTTGCTACTTGGAATATTCAAAATTTGGTGGATTATCTACATATTGGTTAAAATTCAAGATGACTTTGAAATAAAAAAAAAATATATTGATTATCTTAAAATAAAATACACATTAAGAACCTTTTATGATTGTATGGGTATATAGACATATTCTACATATTATGATGATACTTTGCCAAATATTTCGATCAAATGTCGGGTTTTCCCATATTTCCCATGTTACACTAGCTATTGTATTGGAATTTGGAGATGCTTTCTTATCTATGTGCTGCTGTCATACAAGTTCAAGTTTTTCCCATATTTTCCATGTATTTCAAGCTATTGGCTTAGAACTTAATGGACACTTAGGTGTCTATCTTGTTCATGGCTCGCCCAAATTTCACAATCGACCCATTATATTATTTAGCTGCCATACAACTTTAAGTCGGGGTTTGCCATATTTTCAAACTATTCGATTGATTCCAATAGCTTCCAAGAATCTTTGGATTCCTTCTTATCTATAGCTGAAACAATTTTTAGAAGGTTTGAATGATTATTAACTTAAACTTGGTTAATCATAATCATATCTGCTTAATCTTAATCATATTGTCCACGTTATGCGATCTTTTGTATTGCAATTTGAAACACCCTTAAGTTCCTTTTTTAACTCTGTGAGCTCTAAGTTTGAAAAGGATCAGAGCCATTTTACGTCAACATTTACCATCATACTGTCCACGTTATGCCCTAAGCTTAAAAAGGATCTGAGCTCTTTTTCCCCCACATTTTCCATAGTTAGTCAAAACTTTAGCTTCAGATCGTGTGCGTTATCATTGCAGGGCGAATTGTGTTTGTTATTGTTGTTGCCGCTGCTGAGCGCAGGCCAGAAAATTGTCTAAAATTAAAAGAAAATGCTGAGAGCAGCTGTGGAAACTTTTCCGAACTGCCTTTAGAGAGTATCTGCCGCCGCCTCTGCCTCTGCCTCTGCCTCTGCCTCTGCCACTGTCTCTGCCGCAGTCGCTGCCTCTGGCGCTGTCTCTGTCGCTGTGCCGGCGCTGGCAGAGCGCAGCTATAAAAAGAAAGCGTCGTCGCTTTCAGCGCTCACTTTTGGTCCCAGCAACCAAACGGTGTACAAGAAAATTTCATAATAAATAATAACAAAAGATCCCCAAAAGAGATTTCGTTTTTTTTCTTCAGTTCTTTATATGAAAAGTGTGAAAATTGTTTTTGCAATAAACAAATTCGACAAAGATACAACAAATCAATCAAGCAATCAATCAATCGATCAATCAGTTTATTGTTAAAAGCAAGTTCGTATGCATTTGCTGCATTGAAGTGAGACGAGTGTAAAGCAATTCCATAAATCAAAAAACCAAAATCAAATCGATTCAAATTCAAATTCAAATCAAAACAAACAAAAAGTGAGTGTAAACAATTTGAAATGCTTTTGTTTTTGGCGCCAAACGACCAAACTGTTGCCAACTGTCGAAATGCTTATCGATAAGCCGCGGCCTCAAGCGCCACACTCAACAACGGTTGAGTCTCAGCTGTTGAGGCGGCCGGCGGGAGGCGGCGGTTGCGGCAAGAAACTGCATAGCAATTTGATGGGAAAATGCAGAAAATTAACTATGAAAATTGCGTTTTCAGTTCTGTCCGGGTTTTGGGCGTGGCACACTTTATAGCTAGTTTTGGTGGGAAACTGAACGGAACTCGAAAAACAAATGAAAGCCAAGTTTATAAATATAGGTATTAAAATTGCCCCATAAGTTGGTAGATTTTTTCAAAATAACATAGTTTTACGTGCTTTGAGGGATTATTAAGATTATAATCGTCAATTTGACGAAGCATTTTTATGTGGATTTTACAAAATTGTTAAAATTCAATACGTTTATGTAGTTTCTGAGTTTTTGGAGCATTTCTTCCAAAGTACTCCCTAGATTTAAAGTTATTTCTTCTTACTTTTGAAGGAAGATAGTCTTGTTAGCTTTTGTCTATTTCCCTATGATTTTCAAGGCAAATTATTCAAAATTTTCACTATTTCCACTGATTGTGCTAGTTCGATTTGATTTCTTAGGAGAAATTGTTAGTATAATGCTTCTAAAGATTGAATATCATCTAAGAGAGCAACTTTCTTGAAGATAATACTCCCTAACCCAGGCTAACAGACTGACAGGAAGAATATCAAGATGAGATAAAGAATAGTGCTGGGATAGGACTAAATTTATAAGTTGAGTTCTATAGTTAATGATTTGGAATGGATTGGGAACGAAGTGTAGAAGATTTGCTTAAACTGCACATTTTAGCGAGATTATAGATTAAAGTCTTTCTGCAAACGCCTCGAAGATTATTCGGGCTGTATTTATGTTGTAGTTGCAGTTGTTACCTTGATACCTTTAGAAGGTTCCCTAATCAAGAGCCTACAAGCTTCACTTCGTTGAAAGAACTTATAAAGTTTTCTGAAAACACAAATTGTTGCTTCAGGGTGCTGCTCAAGTGCTTAGTAAGACTCATCTAAGCTAAATAACTGGAAAATCTGCAGCTCATAGCTTTGATTTTAGTCTAAAAATAAGCAAAACTTACAAAAAGTTACAAAAGATTTCGAAAAATTTGATAGAGTTGGCAAAACTGGTCTTTAGGTCAGGGTGCTCCTAGTTCCATATAGGACTCAGCTTAGAGTTCAGTTGAAACACAAAAAAAAAGCTTCAAAAATATTAAGCACGCACAACAAGTTTCAGAGATTTTGAAATTCTATAGAGTTGGCAACACTGGTCTTGGGGTCTATACACTGCGCATGCGTAGCTGTTTCCGAGCTAAAAGTTAAGAGTTAAAAGTTCAGGTCAAAGCAAAAACCTCTCTGGCTGTGTTTTATTTCATTTCTTGCTTCTTTTGCCCGAAGTAATTTGATTTTTTCTCTGTTTTTTGTTTTTTGTGTTTGCTTTTTTGGCTTTTGCCTATTTCTCGAGGGGCCGCTCTGGTTTGTTTTTCAGACTTTGGGTCACCATAGAAATACTAAAGAAAAAGAAGAAACCCAGAAAATGTCTAAAGAATCGAAATAAAACAAGTTGTGTAGCAATCCCCGAACACAATGGGCGCTCAAACGAAACAAATTTTCATTGTTGTTTTCGTCTTTTTCTTCTCTTTGCTTCTTTTCTTTTGTTCCCCCCAATTTTTCTGCTTTTTATATTGTGGTTATCTTTCTTTTTTGCAAAAAACCCAAACGTTTCGCAAGCCCTTTAATTGGCCTCTATTTACATTTTCGAGCTCTTGGGCTGATTTTTTTTTTTCTATATTATTCTATTTGTATTTTCTCATCTTTTCATTCAATTTTAAAGCCAACTCCAACTTCTTCAATAGAGCGCGAGACTGACTGACGGCGACGCGTGAGACAAGCGCACGAGTCAATCAATCAATCAATTCCAGCGATCGGTTTTCGATAACTTTACAAAAACTTTAAGAAAAATCTACAAAACTGCAACAGTCAAATAGCCCTAGCAATATGACCGATGTATCCCATGAATTGGGCGCTTTGCGCTTCGTTGTGGTAAGTAATATTCCCAGACCTATCGAATAATTATTTGCCTATCCTATAGTAGGTGCTTATCGACGGCTTCATTCCTTATAACCAAAGAAAACATATTGAAAGTTGTTGTATATAAATTTTTGCTAGGAATTTCCTTAAGTGCTTACATCCTAATGCTTTCCACTAGTAATATTCTAACATATTCTAAATTCATACAAAATAATACTTACTATATAAAGATAGTTTTCTTCACTTACACTTAAAATTTCAGAGCAATTCGATAGTAAACACAGCAGTTCTTCATCAAAGAATGGGAAGATGCACGACAGTTGTTGGAAATCAAGTTTTTTTTATGAAATTTCATCAAATTTTTCTTTTTATTTGTACGTTGGGTTCTTTCCAAACTTCTTAAAATGTTCAAACTTCGATTTGCTCCAAATTTTTAAAATATAATGCTTCCAAAATTTCCGAAATTGATTAGTTTATACAACATTTTTTTAAATCTAATCTGAAGACATTCAAAATTTTAATAAGAAAATGTTCAAGATTTGGAATTCATATTCAAGATTTTAACTAAAAATTTGAGTGCCCATAAAGGAAATCAAAGATTTTGTCGTTGTTCTTGGGCTTTCATATAGCTTTATGTTTCAACTTTGAATCGGTTTTATACAAACTTTTGCAATAAAAACTTCAGTTTCAAACAACTTTTTTCTATGACATTTACATGCTATGGTATGATCCTAACCATTTGCAAATATATTGTAAATATTGACAAAAAGAAGCTGTTATACCAAATTTCAAGCTGATTGCTGCAATAGAAGAAGAGTTCCTATAGACAGTTGGGCTAGATAAGTTACATGTTTTGGTATGATCCTAACCATTTGCAAATATGTTGTAAGTGCAAACAAAAAGAAGCTGTTATACCAAATTTCAAGCTGATTGTTGCTAAAGAAGAAGAGTTCCTATAGACAGTTGGGCTAGACAAGATCAGACACACTACATACTTTGCTAATCTTTTATGCATAGAAATCTAAAAACTATGTTAGTACAAAAATATATATGAAGACTTGAAAATATGTGTGCCTTGAAAATGTCTGTGGCATCTCGCCCAAAATTCCCGCTAAAAAGTCTCAACTCCCGCGTGGGAAGCCAATTAGCTGGGTGGAAAAAAAACTTGGAAACTTTGAAGCCCACCGAAGGCATTTGTGGAATGTGCCGCACAGACAGAAACAAGAAGAAAAAAGCTGAAGCTAAAGCTAAAGCTAAAGAAAAAAGAGAAATGGGATTTTTAGCTATATTTATAATTCCCATAAGCATTATAATTATTATATGGCAAATATCTCGTGCGACAAATGCTTTTGGCATTATTTATGAAGGGAAAACCATAATGATCAAGCCACAAGTCACAGTCCCCGAGAGCCCCAAAAGCCCCGGGAGCCCCAAAGAGCCCCGAGAAACAATAACAAGCGTGGAAAACTGTCACAGGAAATTTGTATTTTCATTTATATGAAAATCGTGTGAAAAATCTGTTAGCTCCAAAGCCAAAGAGACGGCATGATTAAAAATCGTTCAAATTAAACAACAACAAATTTTTCAATTTTATCTTTTTTTTCTTCTTTAATTTGTCGCCAGATGAATTGCCAAAAAAATTAGAGACTATACAGTTATGTGCATATAATATCGGTACGGTATATAGCTATATATATAGTATGCTTTGACAAAAGAAACGAAATTTTTTCGTCGCACTGTGCAAAAGATCAAAACACGGAAAAATTCTTGGCAATGACCATCATTTCGAGTTGAAATAGCCACGTTATGTAGTACCCACTTCTCTATGTATTCATCTATATAATATATTATATACATACATATATCTATGTATATATCCACCAAAAGTTGCCAGTGGTCGCGTCTCTATATAGAAGAACCCGTCGCAATCGCATCGGTGCCATGTTTATAATAAATGCGACGACTTCTGTTGAGTGACAACGGGCGCCGACAGCGACAAATCGAAATGACTTAGTTATATATAGTATATATGCTATACGGTACATGCTATATGCTATATGCTATATGCTATAGCCCCCCCATATGCCACATAACAAACAAAGTATCTACGCAAACAGCCAAAAAATACAAGAAAAAAGAAGAAAAATTTGCATTAAAAGAACTAAGGATATAATACCCCGTAATAGCCAGACATTAGGCAAGAGGGACATAATAAGATCTGAAGCTTTTCCCTCCATGGGCATCATTATTATTATATAGCCAAAACAACGCTATCCGGTCAAAGCCTGACGCATTATTTTTACTTTATTTCTGCTTCCTTCCCTGAAGAACTCGGTCCACCGAGGCCCCATTCCTTCCATGGGAATAAAAATCGATTTAAAGCTTATAACAAGTTTGTTGTTAAAATTTTTACATTTCCTATGTGATTGTTGATAGTGTTCTTAATTTATACTGAAAATTTCAGAGCAATATGATAATATACACATCAAATATTCACTAAAGAATGTGAAGATGCATCCTTCGGGCAGACGGACTTGAACATAAGCTGTTTAACGTTATAAGTTTTTGTGTGTATATATAACAGTATTACGAAATTATGACTGTTTTGTATAAGCCATATAAACCTATCGGTTCACAGCCTGAAGCACTATCTGAAGAACTCACTGAAGAACTTTTTTACACGGGTGGATTTCAAATTCAACGCCAAAACCTAGTTCTTCTATGAGGGTTATGCTATCAACATAAGTGAGACTCGAACCCACGGCCTCTTTTTTGGCGGCACGGTGCGCTATCCACTGGTCCACCAAGCCCCCCGAGTTCTTACCTAGGTCAATAACCATTTTGAGGATCGATATCAATGCGATCCAAACGGTTTATTCAGTGAAGGAAGTAGAAATAAAGACAAATAGTGCTTCAGGCTACTACTACTCCCACTAAACTATATTGGAATTTTAGAGAGCATTTGCTAGTCGATCATCACCGAATTTGGAACTAACTGCCAATTGAACCGGTTCGTTTTGGTTCATTGGCTTGCGATTGTTATGAGATATATAAAAATCTATAAATGATGTGATGCCTTGCCTCAAATATAAATTTCCAATTTTTATCACCTCGATTCACGTGTTTGGGGAAAACTGTTTCCCCCAGACATGTGAAAATTGTTAAATTCAATTGAAATTTATTATACAATATATATATATTTTCTGCCCAGACTTTCACCTGCTGCCTTGTCAGACATATAGTTAGTTTTATACTAGATTTTATAGGGTATATGTTTCTATGTGTTGCCTTTCATAGGGTATATGGCACTCAGCATATTGCCAAGAATTCCTTAAACAAATTCATTCACAGCGCTGCGCATTTTCTATATAGTATATTTATTTATTTATTTATTTATATCGAAATATATGAATGAAAAGAGAGCCCGAGGAACAAGCAACAGATGAGCTGGCAGCCAAATTGATTGAAGAAATTTTGGATATCGATCAACAAGACAAACAACGCCATTGACAACGTCATTGCCCAGGCTCATTCCGTCAGACTTGTTTGTTTATTTGACGGATTTTCGGTTTTATTATTATATCTTTTTATATTTTTCCCATTTTGCTCTGCAAATTTTTGAAAACAACATGGGGTTGTATGCAAAGCCATGACAATTTTGGCTTGAAAATGCTAATTTCTTTCTTTACCCTGATCCCATTTGAAAAATAATAGTTTTATTGGAACGTATGTAACAGGCAGAAGGAGGCGTAGCAGACCCTATAAAGTATAAATATTCTTGATCAACATTAATAGCCGAGTCGATATAGCCATGTCCGTCTATCCGTCTGTCCGCCTATCCGTCTGTCCGCCCGTCTGTATTAACGCGCCGATCTCGGAAACTACAAAAGCTACAGACTTCAAATTTCAAGCAGATTCGTGTAGAGCATACGGAGTATGAGTTTGTTTCAAATTTCGGATGCCACGCCCCTTTCGCCAGATAATCGATAAAAACGATTTTCGATAAAATTGCAATAACTTTGGCAATTATAAAGCAATCGACATCAAATTCGGTAAATAGGCTCATGATTAAAAACTGCAGAATGGAATTTCCCAAAATTTCGATACACCCCTCCATTGTCTCGGAAAGTGACGCAATGTGTATAGTAGTCACAATTTTTATGCAAGTCTTTAAATTTGGTATGTGGGTGTCCATGGATACCATACAGACAGTGGCATTATTATCATAATGGTTCGAGTTCCAGAATGTATATTCATGACGATGTCATTAACCAATCCTCTACTGTGACTGCATTAGGCGAATGTAACGGTATTCCTTGATCAGGGTATTCCCGCAGTCGAGCACTCCCGACTGCAGCACTCTATCTTGTTAGACTTTGACAGTTTAAACTTCTGTCAAGATTTTTTGGTACGTCTGCACTTGTCTTCTTCTCTTCTTCTGTTCGCCCGCACTTTCCAGGATATCTTAAAGTCAGAAATATTTTCAGCTAGAACTTTCGATGAAAATATGAAATAACACATGTACCAGCTGCCTAGTTTTCCACTAAACAAATTAAGATAACTAAAGAAAACTCAAAAACAAATGAAAAACATTTTGCAAAAATTGGCCGTGAAGGTCGTTGCTTTATTTTATTTTATTTTTTATGAATTTTCGAATTTGAATTTCTGTTTGTTTAGTGTTTAGTGTATGTGCTGCTCGAGGAAGTGTAGCAGTACGTTGGATTTTGCTCATCAAAAATTCGGATTTATTTATGGCCCGACATTTGCGCATTCCTTGCGCCCCATGCTATATGTACTCATCATATATATATCTATATACATTGCTCATTTCGAAAATATTTTACAATTTATTAAATGAAAAATTAAAGAACATGTAAATCTGCTGTTGCTTTAATTACAGCTAATTAATTAAATCATTTGCCACGTGCGTCTACAAAATTTTGAATGTGCCGCCAAAAAATCAAACGAAAAATAAAATGATTGGCAACATTGGCTCAAATTTGGCAGCACTTTTGCAAAAGATTTGTAAATGTAATTCGATTTCAAATTTAAATTTAAGTTTGTTGGCACAGTTGGCAACGCAGTATTTTGCTGCCAAACGGTTAACTGCACAACTGTCTGGCAACGTGATAACAATTGTGCATTGCTATTTTTATGGTTGACTTTTAAATATCTTTTATATAATTTTATCAGACAGTATTGTATATTATTTATTATGTCTTTTGATAATAAATTGCAATGCTCAGCGGTTAGCTGTTTGGTTAGACGCTTTCACTGACTACATCTGGCAACGCCAGCAACAACTTGAATAATTTTTGGCTTCCTGAAGACATTTCAAAAACCTGTTTACAATTTTGGTTTTTATTGAACTTTTAGGACTCACCGCTCTCCTCCAAGGTGGCCATGTTTAACAATCAGGCGACACAGCACAAGCAGTCGCAGTTACTGAATCCCTTCTCGCACGATGGACGCGCTGCCTCGCCCAAGCCCACCTTCTCCAAGGATCAGTATGGCAAGCCCCTGGCCGGCAGCCTGACGGAGATGCGTGGCCAAAAGGCCAATATGCATGTCATGAAGGAGATGCTGGAGCTGTGCCAGATCATTGACTCTGAGGGCTACCAGGTCAAGGATGAGCCGACCATGCGCGTCATACCATTTGGCGAGCTTTTTAATGTAAGTCAGAAGACGTGCTCCCCCAGATCCTCCAGATCCTGGTTGATCTTCCAAGTAATTTCCAGATATACAACTACATTTCGGACAAGGTGGTGGGCATACTGTTGCGTGCCCGCAAGCACAAGCTGCTGGAATTCGAGGGCGAAATGCTGTATCAGCGTCGGGATGATGATGTGCCCATCTTCTTGCTGCGTCCTATTGTGGATATACGTCACGAGCTGAATGCCAAGATAGATGAGATCAAGCGTGGCGCCAGTCCGGCACCGCAATCCACCTCGGTGCTGCTCGATCAGAGTGCACATGAGCAGAAACTGAAGGTGCAGGCGGAGGGACGCTTGTCCAAATCGCGTACACCATCGCCGGGCGTCAAATCACCATCCAAGTCCAAATCCCCATCACCAGCACCGGCTCCAACAGTGGAAGCAGCAGCCACAGCTCCAGCTGCCGCAGCACCAGTTAAGCCAGAAGCAGCAACTGTGCCCACTGCCGAGACTCCAGCTGTCGCTGCTAAGCCAGAGGAAACAGCAGTTGTGCCAGTTGATGCGACTCCAGCTCCAGCTCCAGTTGCTGAAACTCCCGTAGCACCTGTTGTTGTGGTTATAGACCAGCCACCAGTTGAATCAGTAGCTCCAGTGGAGGCAGCTCCAGTCGAGGCAACTGCAACAGAGACAAAGCCGCAGCCGGAACCGGAGCCTGTGCCAGAGCCGGAGCCCGTGCAGGCAGCAGCTGAAGCAGTGTCGACGCCGGCGCAGCCCACTGAGAAGACGGTAGCTGTTGAGGCAGCTGCTCCAGCTGTAAATGAGCTGCCCACAATTGTCATAGAAGCCTCCGCCACATTTGTGCGCACTGTCAGTGTTGAGCAGCTGGCGGAACCAGTGCAGCCGGCAGCTGAACCGGTTACAGAGACGCCAGCCGAAAGCGCCAGTTCCTAAAGCCGGGAACCGGTCGTGACTTTTAAGCAAACTTTTTTTGAGAGGAAGCAAAGAACTCGCAACTCCTAAAGCGGCAGCTTTAAATTGCAGTAATCCTAGTTTAAAGCCTAGTTTAACTTATGATTAGTGTTATCAGCACTGAAGACAGAGACAGAAGAGAGCAACTATTTATAATGGACGTAAACCTACATATATCTAAATATCTAAACATAAACATATATACATATCTAAAGTAAATGTAATACATATAGACACAGTATTATATAAAACTCATACTTATAAATGCATGGTTATTATATAATATGTTGTAGTAGTTTAATAAAGAAATAAAACAAAACTCGAAATTTGAATTTAAATTTTGAATTTATTGTTGCCATATTGAAAAAAACCTCCCGATCGCAGCAACAAAAGTGGCCAGATTGTTAAGAAGCTTATAGAAAACATGGCAATAGAAATGCAGATATAAAGAAAAAATGCTTAACTAGTATGAAATACAAGCAATTACCCAATTGGAAATGGAAAAAAAATATCTTAAAGATATTGTTATTCTGTACAATTAACTTGGCGCTGCCAGACCGTAACTCTTTTGTGATAAAAATATGGCAGCCCTCAGTCAGCTGTTAAGTACCGCCATTTGGTGCTTTAATAAGAATTTTCATCGCCAGCTGCAGCCAAAATGCGCAAATTCACGGCCTTTGCATGTGGCACTGGCGCCGGCCTGGCCGCCTTCTATTTCCAAAAGCTGCGCAATCCACAGTTTGCGGTGGAAAACTCCTGGACCAACAGCAGCACGCCGGTGAGCGCCAGTGCACTGTGGGACACCAACTGGGACTTCCGGGATCCCAAGAGCCTGGTGCGGCCCCAGAAAAACGATGAGCCGCACGAACAGAACCGGTACAACGCCGAGCTGGAGAAGAAAACGGCCAAAAGTGTCAGACACATTGTGCTCATACGGCATGGGGAGTACCTCGATGTGGGCGAGACCGACGAGACGCACCATCTGACCGAACGCGGTTGCCTGCAGGCCAAATACACGGGCAAGCGTCTGCACGAGATGGGTATCAAATGGGACAAGGTCATTGCTTCGAGTATGGTGCGGGCACAGGAGACGGCGGATATCATACTCAAGGAGATCGACTTCGACAAGACGAAGGTGAAAAACTGTTCAATGCTGCGCGAAGGTGCGCCGATTCCACCACAGCCACCGGTGGGCCATTGGAAACCCGAAGCATCGGTAAGTAATCCAGCTGCTGGAGAACTAAATATAACATATGCCCCATCGACCTATATTGCAGCAGTTCTTCCGAGATGGCGCTCGCATCGAGGCTGCCTTCCGGCGTTACTTCCATCGTGCCTATCCGGATCAGGAAAAAGCCAGTTATACACTGATTGTCGGTCACGGCAATGTTATACGCTACTTCGTCTGTCGTGCCTTACAGTTTCCGCCGGAGGCCTGGTTGCGCATGAGCATCAATCATGCGTCCATCACCTGGCTGACCATCAATCCGTCCGGCAATGTGTCCATCAAGTATCTGGGTGATACGGGCTTCATGCCAGCCAAACATCTCACCAATCGCATACCACGCGATGCCAAGAACGTTGTCTAATTCATTTAATTAACACCGCCATATACATATTTTTTTTTTTTTTTATATTCTCCAAAAGTTCCACAATGCTCATTTTATGCGGGTCAATTGCAACTTAAGTATAGAGACCGTATTCTAGTATTTCCCCCAAATGCAATTTATAAATAAAAGCAATCCAGTTTTCCAATGCAATTTAACTTAACGTAAGAATTATGATGCGGGGTATGCCTGTGTTTTGTTTTTTCAAATATTTGGTCTATCGATATTTTGGGAATTATTGTTATCGTTTGAAACAGCTGTTTCTGTGGTGATAACTGGCGCATGTGTAACAGGTGTATGCGTGGCGTGTCATACAAATCAGCTTTTGTTTGCTAATGCCTTTAAGCTTAAGCTAGTTTTTGGGATTATTTTATTTATTTATGCTGTATTTTTTAAGAAATGAAATGCCGTTGACCCTGTAAGCTGCTGAAAAGCGCAACATTTGCCAGTTACCTGTTACTTTGTTACCAATTGCTAAGCTACCACCTTATGCTCGTTACAGCCTGAACTGCATAATCAGCTGTTCGCCTGCAGCCTGTTTGTGTGCGTGTGTGTGTGTGTGTGTTAGTGTTGTGTATTTATTGTGTCTGTGCATGTTGTTGCATGTCTGTTGCGATTTCTCGCCCGGCTTCGGTGAGCAATGAGCAGCGGTTTCCATTGCTGCAAACGCGTGCATCACATTGAAGTCGACTCACTGCAGGAGGCGGAGCAGGTGCAGCACAGCCTGCTGCTGATCAAGGGACGCCTCCAGCCGAGCTGTGTCAGTGCCAAGCAGCTGAAGGCGACGTTAACGCTGCGCGGAAGGGAACAGGAGCAACTGACACAAATATCGCCAGCGGGTGAATTTAAGCTGCTTTTTGATTTGCAGCCAGAAGCAGAGCAGGAGCAGCTGCAGCTGCAGCAGCAGCAGGAGGCGCCGTGTCAACTGCAGTTGCGCTGCTGCAACGGAGAACGCTTGCTGCAGTTCAGCTATCTGCCGCGGCACAGCGCTTATCGTGTGCAACCTTTGTATCTGCTGTGCCAAGAGTCAGAGGCGGAGGCGGAGCATGAGCAATTCCTAAGCGAACGCTGCGCCCTCATTGACTTGAATCTGCGCCTGGTGCAGTGCATCTATGCGCATAAGCTAAACGCCGCTGGCTATGCCAATCGCACCTTCACCTTGAACAGCGCCTGCTGCGTCTTTCGCTCCAAGCTCAGCTGTGCCGCAGCTCGTGCCAGTTCGGAGGACGAACTGTGGCAGTATTTTGCCAGCGAGATACTCGCCTGCCCCCACTGGGGACAGCAATTGCAGCTCAAATTTGTGGCTTTCATAGGCTGCACGCAGTACAACGGTGCGGCGGTGGCTGCCAGTGGAGACTACTCGTACGACAATATCCGGAAACATCTGCACGGGCACGCAGCCTTGGGTGGCGGCGGCTTGGCGCTCTTTGGCACTGGACATTTTTATGCCTGGCCGCGACACTTTGCCGAGATCGGGGATTGCATAAGGAGCACGGAGCGTGTGGATGTCGCACGTCTGCCGGATGAAAGCAACTATAGACGCACCTACGGCGGTGTCTATGCCAGCACCTTGGGCGCCGTTTGCCACGAGCTGGGCCATTGCTTTGACCTGGGCCACACGCTAGAGGGTATCATGGGTCGTGGCTTCGACTACTTGAATCGCGTGCTTACAGTAGATCAGCCCACGGAACACTTGCCCCAACGCATTGTGGAGGCAACAGCAAAAGCAGCCAACCCGACGCTGGCACGTCCACGTTTCACCCAGCTCAAGCTCAAGCAACCGGCGGGCAGTAAGTTTCTGGACAGCTACCACGCCCAGCGACGCAACGATAACTTCTACTTTGCCCACAATTGTGCCGTCATTCTTGCCCAGCATCGCTGGTTGCGACCGGATCTGACTGACCCATTGGTGCCAAATTCAATTGGCGCGCAGATTGAACTGCTGCCCGCCAGCCAAGAGATTGTGTCCAGCGTGCCGCTGCGCCTGGTCGAGCTGCGCTGCAATCTCAACAGTCTGGTGGCGCACTACGAGGAGTTCGATACGTGCACCCAGCGCTTCCAGCTGCCCGAGGCCCTGTGGCATCTGCTGGCCACGCAGCGCACGCACTACGTCTTTGTGGTGACCATTGAGGGGGACACCAAGCGACTGGCCTGTGATACGGATGCAACGACAACTGCTCTCGAGTCGGTTAATTAAGGATTTGATATAAGGTGAGTTGTGGCTATGAGAGAATTCCCGGAAAATTCCCCCTTGGATAAATGCCAAAGTTTTGCTGCACATAGCTTAGTTTTTGGGCTTTATCTTCCGAAATCTAACAAATTTCTGTGGAGATTGTTTCTTGACTATCAGAAAAATTTAACCGATTAGATTGATAAGAACCAAATTTGGTTAATGAGTCCAGAAAACTTTTGTAGATCAATTGCCAATCAATCAATACCATGTTTCTGTTGGAAGAACTGATAAATGTATGACGCAAGTTCTATGGTATATTAATTTTGGAATGCATGAAAGATTTTGTGAGAATTTTCCAAATTTACCTCAAAAGAATGATCCAATAGCATTTCATATGCATAAAACTTCTTATGATCTTAAATTAATCAAATTTAGAAAAAATCCATCAAAAACACGAAGTGATTCAAAATTCTCGAAATATTCTGCATGAAAAAAATCCTATATATAACTTATACGAAATTAAAGGACGGAAAAAAAGGAAATTTCACAAAAAGAAAGATAAGAGAAGAAAAGGAAAAGTATAAAAAAAAGTTCCCAAATGGCAAAACAAAGCTCTTTTTTAATCAGGGACAAGAAAGTTAAAAACAGGTTAAATTTATCGGAAATTAGCCCAAATTGGGAAAAATTAACTTAAGAAACTAACCACAAAGTCCAAAACTATTATCAATTAACACCTACCCCAATGCTTCGTGGAACACCGCCAAATTGGCTATGGAAAATACCCGAACACTTAATCAGAAACCAACTTTCCTGGGAAGATGAAATCGAAATTCCCCAAAAAACTATGTTTGAATGAGTCATGTGACAATAAACAGGGAAATATCTGTGTCGTAAAATGGAAGTGCGTTGCGATATGCATAAAAGTGCGTGACTCACGAGGCCGAGGAGTACATATTACATGACAAGTGCGAATCGGCGTTATCAGCTGGGCCTGGCGGATTCAATGCGAAGTATCTCTTGAAAGCGCTATCAAAATTCGATTAGTGCCAAAACAAATATTGAGTGTAAACACACGCCGAGAGGCGCTACCTATTCGAAAAACACTATAGAGTCTAGTCTCAGGCGGAAGACTGAGCGGAAGAGCGAGGGTCTTGAGAGACGCGCTCTCTTTCTCGTAGAGTCTCAAGCGATCATTGTCTATGGCAAAATGGGTTAAGCTGCTGACTTGTCATTATTCGTCGCACAGTGTCCCCCCTATGGCAAACGCGGAGGGGAAATTAAACCTATTTATGTATATAAATACTTACACCATAAAGTAAAAATAATATTTCTAATAATAGATAATACCACACATCAATATACTAAGGCATCTGGAAACTTTTTTCCGTTTCAGCAAACACAGTTCGTAGACGTCTTCGGTGAAGCACACAAATACTCTATTTATTATGTAAGTAAGCTGGGATTTAGGATTTACAAAAAACAAAATGTGGGAACCCGGTTATTTTGACTCAACTATTATTCCTTTGGTGTTACGTGTCAATGTTTTATATGGTAAATATTCTGAATGTTATTTTGTTGTGGGCATTCCTTATATAAATCTAACTGAATTCATTGCGAACCAGTTTGATAAAGCTTTGTCCGAATTTAAAATATCATTTTAAATTATATTTCTTTATAGCTTAAAAAGTTATTCTCATAAACTTATTATATTTTAACTACACAACTCTGGGTGATTCCTTTGGAAAGTATTGATATAATAGAAAAATTGTTCTTATTACTTATAATTATACTTCATTTCGTCACTATCCGTAATCTCCTGAAATCCCGTCGAATAGATGTAATAATAAAAACAATCGTTTAAAATCAAGCCCAATATATAGCTTCATTTCAGTGCAGAATTCATGCAAAACTGAGGTTTAGCATGAAAAAAGTTGTCCTTTATAAGATATCCTAACCAAATTTTAAAACTAACCATGTCTATAATCACCACTTAATCTACCCATCTATTGAAAAAAGGTTTTACCAAATTTAAGAAATGCCTTAAAAAATCTTTGTTCCGCCAAACAAGAGGCGTGGGTTCGAGTCCCAGGTTAGGATACCGTAAAAAAGATCTTCAGTGAAGAAGCAGGCAGAATTAAAAGACAAATAGTGCTTCTGGCTGTGAACCGATGGGATTGTTATTATAACATAAATCAAAAAACAAAAAAAACTAGCCATAAAAACCACGTTCAATATAAAGCTTTATCAGGAGAGAGTATGGAAATCTCCTCTGTCATAAACACGTTTGCCCTGTTCATCCGATATTCGTCTGACTCATCCCACTGTGCAACGTCAGACAACTTGAAAACTTGTATTTTTGTGCAACTTTTTTCCCGTTTCGTATTTGCCTTTGCTTTATAATTCACTTTATTTGCCGAGCGGAGAGCTCACAGTTCGATAATGAAAAATGCTTTGATAGAAACGACAACAAACCGAAAATAAATAGAGTAAAAAATACAAAAAAAATACAAAAAAAAAAAAAAACAAAAACAAAAAAAACACAAAAAGGAAACACAATAAACGATTATTAATATTTGACAGAGGCAAACTGATAAGATAAATCGACGAAATAAGACTACGAGTCAAAATAGTCGGGGCACAAAAAGCGCCACCAGCCACAAGAATCCACTCGTGCCGCCGACCCATTGCCATATAGTCTTCGCGCTCTACCAGCTCATTTGTCTTTCAGACTTTACTAGAACTAGACCAGCCCGCCAGTCGCTCCTCAATAAGCCAATATCTTGCATCCCAAATACCGTAGAAACCATAGAAATCATAGAACTCCCGAGTCTAAACGCGATCTGCAACATGGCCGAAGCACGCATACAATTTAAACAACTCGAAGGATTTCCCGAAGCCGAGGGAAAAATCGAAACCCAAATATTTTTGAATGCGGCCAAGGAGATTGTTTCGGTAATTGGTAAGCTCAAAAACCCCATAGACTAGGATGGAATATCTTCGGCAAGTCGAAGATTTGGTACTCTTTTCGAAGCGCAGCTTGGCCTGTCAACCGAAATTTTGGTTGTATGACAGCTATATTATGTTGTGATCCGATCATTTTGAAATTTTAGGGAACAATTGATCATAAATCAATAACTAATAAAAATATATGAAATATGGGCGAATATAACTTCTAGTTGTCGGTTCCAACGAAAGTAGGCTGTGTGCCAAGTTTCTTTACGATAGCTCAAGACTCATGCGAGACTATATAGCATACATACATCATGCATAGCTTCACCCTGACCATTCCCTAGGAAACTTTGGAGTTCTACGACGCTTCCTTTGCACAACAAACTACTACTCAAATTATATATATTCTTCGAAAAGAGTATCAAAATACAATAGAAATAATTTTATTGATTTCGTTGAACAAATATTTATATATTTTTTTGTATATGACTTATCATCCAATACACAGAAACGTTTGGTAAACTCTTTACGCCCGTTATCAGCGATATGAATGGCAATATTAATGTAAGGGTAAACCATATGCTGAAATCAAAACTTTTCGATCTTTTGAAAGTTTTATGGGGCTGGCAGATGATAGTCAAAACTTTGCGTAGTGTTGACGTGGGCAATCTTAAGTGAGAGCTATATATTTGTCAATCTGAAGTGATATTTTTCTGGAAGAGCTTGCAAATTTGTTGCAATTATCATAAGGCATTGGCATGAAAGTAATATCGGTGTTTATTCAAATTCTCCTGATCTTTAGCCCGACATTAGTGTTATTTGCTTTGTCACAGCTTTCGAGCTTATAGAACTCTATTTCAAGATATAGCTTTATGACTCAGAAAAAATGCATTTTATAGAAAACAGAAAACGATATATACCTGTCGTAATCTGATGTTACTAGGTGGAGTATCAAGCTCGAACTTCCAATACAGACACCAAAGTTTGGTTTCGAACTGTTCAGACTGGTTTTATTCCTTGGGGGCAGCTCCATTATATTAATAAACAGCTGATCTTCCGATAAATGTCGTAGATTTATCGTTCCAGTGCTTTAGTCAGACATATTTATAACTTACCAATTTCCTGGTCCGGAAAGCAATTGCCTTGTATAAACTTGGGTTTCTCCACTTCGAACCTCAAAATCCTCAAAAGATGGTTGATTTCTTTATCTTTTTAGTATAGAACTCATGATATACATCGTTAAGTCATTTCAAAACCCTGTTTAGATTCCTTTCCCAGCATAAACTCCGATTCTCTGACTCAAACCCCCACCGGAAAGACCCCCACCTAACAAGACTCAAATCTACATTTTGATCATTGTCCCCTAGTAAGAGACATTACTTTCTTGCCAAGTCTATTGAGTCAAAGAAAACTCCTAAAACTAAAAACATCTTCCAAAAACGAAGCCAATATTAGAAATGCCCCTAGATTCCCTTTTTATCATCTGCCAGCCTATGGAAACTGTATGCTCTCTTCCCGAACAACTCATCCATTGATTTCCGTTGCAGAAACTAACCAAAGTCTATGGCACAGATATACTCAAATATCAATATCTGGAGGATATGATAGTGCTCAATGTTAATGTAGATGATCTGGCGGCCAATGCTTTGCTTTGGCTAAAACGGGGTCTACAATTGATCTGTACATTCTTTGAGAACATCTACAATGATGCACAGAACACCGAAGCACTCAAACAGCATCTACAAGATGCCTATGATCGTACCCTAAAGCCATATCATGGCTTCATAGTGCAGAGCACCATTAAGGTGAGTTCCATGAGTTGTTCCTTAAACAATCAATAATATATATATATATTTCTTATAGATCATATATAGCTGGGTGCCTACGCGCAGCCAACTGCTTGGCCAGGGCACGGCACAGCAGGAGAACATCGAGGTGCTGACCAAATATTTGCCCAGAATGCGAGCGCAGCTGGACAGGATTGATGCGCTGCTCAAGCAGCACAATTTGGATGATACGCGCAAAGTCTAAATCGTTTCCATAGCCTTAGTTTAGCTTATTTAATTAACTAATAATACAATATTGCTAGCTACTTATATACATATACGATATATACTATATGTATGATGTGCACCAAATCAAAATCCCTCATCTATAAATCAGCTGCTGCTGAGGGTATGACAATTACATGCTTTGTTAGACGGTTCACTGGGTTAGAGCAACAGTGTCTGCCTTTGATGGTAATTGAGGCGTTGAGTCGCGCCTCCTAAGCGCGTGGAATGCATAATAGATGAGCGCCGCCAGTGCCTCCAGAGCGATGAGTATGAATTGCACATTTGATATGAAATGCAGCCAAATGGCATCCTTGCTTGTGGCCAGACGCAGATAGACCAAACTGGGCAACAGCACGCAGGGTGTGAGTGTCAGTTTCAGCCACATGGTGCTGGCATCCGTGCGCAGATTAATGGCGTAGCCGGCGTAGAGGCGCATAGCTTCAGCAGCCGCAGCCAGCACTAGAGCCAAGAGCATAGCCAAGCCTTGGTAGTTCCACAAGTCATGCGACTGCAACAAAAGAACCCATTAGCTTATTGAGTGGGTATAAAGACACTTACTTATAAGACTTACCCAAATGATCAGATGCAGCATATAGCTGGCGGACCAGAGCAGCGATATGTAGACATTTAGTTGCAGCAACATCTGCAGCACCAAATTGGAACGCTGCGGTGTTACTGCAAAATATATGATGATATATATGTAGTTATTATGATTAGACGGTCATATCAAGCCCAGCGGGTCATAGCCTGAAACAGAATTTGCCTTTATTTTAGCTGCCTTTACTGGATGGATTTCAAATCCTGTGCCATAATCTAGTTTTGCCTTCCATAGGAAGGGGCTCCAACCCACAGCTTCTTGTTTAGCGGGACACGCTTTCACCGAGGCTCCCATATATATAGTTTTTAACATTCGCTCTTAAGAGTTATAGCAATTCCCACTGTGCTTCAGCGGACTTACAGGCCATACATTTTTGCCATTTTGGCCCGCTTTCGGCAACTTCTAAGCCTTATACCTTCGGTGTTTATATTCTGATCGTTCTGAAATTTTCAGGTTTGCTTAATGACATTGTCATCAATACATATTCCTAAATTACTATCTTTGCAATAAGGATTGTAGAACTTATAAGCGCCTAAAAATTGTTTTAAATTTAGTTTATAAGGTTAACTTACGGGACTGGCCATAGTTATAGTAATTCCCACTGTGCTTCAGCTCGGAGTCCATAGTCGAAACTGCAAGGGGTGTGTTTTGTTTGCAGTGCAAAACCCACTTGGCCCGTTGCCCGGGCAACCGCTGGAACCATAACAAAGTTGGTATAGGGGTAACAAAGGCACATGATTTAACAAGAAAAATAAACAACAGATTAATTTGCTTAAAAACATAACAATAGAAGCCAAAAGATGCATAGTTTATAAAAGCATAAACTTTATAAATATTCAACACAAAATTCAAACTTATTCACTATATTTCTGTAGCTTAAACTATGCTAAATATTAGTTATTTTATGCTAATCGTAAAACCAGTATTATTTACAATTTATCACAAGAATTGTAACCGAAATGCCTAACACATACAACTTCAAATATTTATTTTAAATAAACAATAAATTAGAATCCAGTTTGTGTATCGATTACAAAATTGGTTTAAAAAATTAATTAACAATGGCACATTATAATTTGAAATACTGAACAATTTGATCATAATGTTGCAGTCACATAGTCCTCCTTTTGTCCTCCTTATCAACAGGGTAGACTCGAGTTGATCGCAACTTCCAAAGAGTTTACTGAAAACAAAGATATATGGTTTAGAAAGGGATATATCTGTCTCTATTCAATCCTACTTACAGAATTTGTAATCTTTCTTATAGACCAGATGGGTAAGTATTGTGCCCAACATTTGGTGACAACGTATATAGGTTGTCTCAATTTCCACGATCTGATTGAGTGCCAGATACTCCATGGCATTGGACATAGTTTCATACTTCGTTGGCTGTCCGTCCAAACTGCAATCGTCTTGTTCCGAGCTAATGTCCAAGCTGAGCGCATGAGATTCATTTAAATAGTTGGCACAGCTATTCCATTCCATGTCCAGCACGAATATCAAATGGAACAGCTGATCGAGGGCAACACGAAAGTCCTCAAAGTCCGGCAAGAGCAGGCAATGCTTGGTCAATAACATCACATAATCCTCGTGAAGATTTCCCAGCTCTGTAATGTTGCGCATTTTGTCCAATTCCTCCTCAAACTGCCCACCAATTGACTGCATCACATGCGTGCAGAGATGCGAATGTATGCTGTTCACCAGGTAGATCAGCCAGAAACGTAACATTTCCAGGCGTCGCACAGTCAAGCCCAGAAGATCCAATTGTGCATAAACATCGCGTGAAGATGAGCGCCGTATGAAGCGTAGATTCTCTAGCTTCCAGGCGGCCCATTTTATTTTCAGCATAAGACGCCAGATTTCATTGTAACGCGTCAAGTGATCCTCACTGATGATGCGTTGCAGTGCCGGCGGCATGCCGTAGTCAACTTCGACGGCATCCAATGCCTCATAGACCTTGTTGGACGAGGTGCGCAGCTGTGAAATAAGCTGCACCTGCAGTTCACATGCCATTTGGCCGTAATGTGGTTCCAGTATATCGCACAGCTCCATGGTTAGCTGTGATCTGCGCGCCCAATCCTGGCCAGCCTCTATTTGTCGGAACACCGATGTGTAGAACGGATAAAGCAAATAGTCTGCCTCCAACAGCATTAGATGACGCAGGAAACGCACATGCTGGGACAAACAGAGATCCTTGCAGTACCAACGCATGACAAAGACATTGGCCTGTTCATAGCGCTGTCGCAGCACCTTGGTCAAGGCACGCGGCAGCACCTGCGGCAGCTGCAAGGGCGTCGATCGCTCCAAGGCATCCAATATTTCAACCATGCTAGAAGCCAACTTCTATAAGAACCAAAAGACCAATTTAAAAACAAGTAAGAACATGCAAGTCGAGTGAGCTCGACTACGAAATACCTATTTTAAACTTACTGGACTTGGTTTTTCCTCTTGCCTAAGGTGTTGCGTGAATATGCCCATCAGTTCTGGATCACCCAACATGGACGATAATTCCAGCACTTGTCGATCGTGTTCCTGCAGGTGCTCCAGTTTGTTGATTTGACATGCCATTGGTCGTATATCGTTGCCGGTGATGCACCTCATGTCATCGAACAACTGGTTGGTTAGCTCCACGTGCAGGGGACCCACATCCTTGGTGCACTGCACCATTTCACCCAACAGATTGACACTGGATAGCAACTGCTGAGTCTCGCCGGATTCCAAGGCATGATTGATTAACAGATCGTAGAAGCTACAACTGCGCAGCTCCTCCACATACTCCCTGTGCTCCAGCTGGAATTGATCAATATATGGCAATCGCTCACGTAAGCTTAAGCCCGTAAAAGCAAAGTAATCGGCATAAGGCTCTGCAATATACTCATTATGCCAATCATCAAAGCGGGCAAACCGCCACCAGTTATCCATAATGCTGCAGTAGCGCTTCAAAGAGGTTAGTAGAAATGCTGTGGCCAGTTTTTGGAATTTCACATTGAATTTGGTCATGTTATAAAGCTGACAGAGCAAATAGATGCTACGCATATAGGGCGGCGCCTTGATAAGTACCCTGGAGGCCAGGTTTTGAAGCAATAGCAGAAACTTGAACTCTTTGTCGGCATAACGTATGAACCCAATGAGTGTGAGGCTAGGCTGCACTGCATCACCAGCCTCTGGCTGAAAGGGAGATCCAGCTTCAGTCGCTACAGTGCTTTCATTCAATATGAATCTTTCGAAATCAATCAGACGCTGATTGATGGGCTGTAGCAAGTCTCGCAAGCCCACGGCAAAGCACTCCAATGTGCCGGTGCTCGGCTGATGGTTAGTGGGCAAGGTCAGCTCATCAATGGTCCGACGTAGTTGCTGCATGGCCTGCATGGCTGGAAGTATCTCCACTTCCAGAATATGCTTCATTGTGGACTGTAAATTGAAGAAGTAAGAAAAGTTTATCTTTGACGCGCCGATGATTTCATACTCTTTTCGAAGTTACAACGCCCAAATTGTAATAATAAGAAAAGAGTATAAAAATGATCAAAAACTATCCAAATCCCTATTTAATCCTCGGCTACTTACAGCACTGACACTGCTTATGGTCACATTGTCCCGTATGCTAATTTCTTTACTCTCCGGATCGACTACAAAGCAGCAACTGCTGACGGGTTTGAAGAACATAAAGATGATTTCGCGCAACAGACAAATTTCACTGATGGTCTTCGGGGGCACATGCTTGACCAAGCTACGTGTGTTTCGATTCATGTGCTGCACGTAGGCAATGGCAAAGTTCTTAGACGGATCGTTGTCCTTTGTTTGGGTATGGAGTAAGACATCCGGTTTCCACCAATGCGCGTGAACTGTTTTGGCCAAATGATCAGGATCGAAGGTCAAACAGCTATAAGGCGATTGTGCTGATGGTGGCATGATGGCAGGCAGAACGGGAAGGGAACACCAGCTGGATGCACTGCTTTGTAGGCTGGTAAAGGAGAAGGATTTCGGACGAGTTATTTCAAAATTCTTCTTGCGACTAGATTCGCTGCCAGATTCTGGTACAAAAATATTCGATCCACTGGGATAATCTTTGCTTTGGGCATACACCGATGCCATATCCTTTTGCCGTAGACTTGTCTTGGTGCTTTCCTGTTCCGTATCGATAAAGGCACTATCATTGCTGTCGTCGGCAGTGGACCAATCCTGTGAGAAAAGTGGAGAGATTTAAAGAAAACTGTTGCGAGACTTTGGGCCGACTCGACTGACTGATCACACACAGACCAGACGCTATAAGGAGCTCCAATCAGTCAATGGTCCCTATACATACACTCAGGGTATCGCTGTCATAGTAGTCATCCGGCAAAGGTATAAAATCCTCCTCCAAAAGTGACACCCAGTCCGTGGGCGTCTCGGCTTCAGCTGCCACCGGTTGGCTATGAAACTTCTCTGCTTCACTTGCCGCCGCCAGCTCCTTGTGCAGCTGCTGGAGACGCTCACTGATCTGTGCGCGATTCCGCCGTGCATTCTGAATGGGCTGATTGGTCATGCATATTACGAAATCCACCACGGAGTACTGGACGTCCACTTCGTAGTGATTCTTCCAGGCACCGTGCTCCATTATGACCGTGCCCAGATGCTCCAGCGCATCCGCCAGATCGGTTAGGCCCTCGAACCGAAAGCGATCGATCAAATTATCCAGGGCACGACGCACCTCATGGCTATTTGTGCTCAAATGGCGATGATTCCGCAGCTTGTGCAGCGCATAGTCCTGAGTGCGCTTCACAGCGTCCGTTGACTGTTGTAAATATATAAAAATTACTATTTTATCGCCAGTTGTCAAAGAAGCTGCCGCTTACCGCGCCGCCAATTAAGCATTTTACAAGCTTCTCAATATTCTTGTTTACGGACTCATTGCGTGGATCTTTGGACATTATAAAGACCAATGTGAATTGTAATTAGTCTCATTAAGCAACAATCAATAAAAACCGCGACAAATATTTTTGGTTTGGTTAAGAAAATCTTTTAAAATGAAATGCGATGGTTGAGTGTGACCAGATAAAATTAAAATGCAAGAAAATGGCGAAAAGCATAAGCAGATTTGGCGCAATAAAAGCTGGCAGATAAGAAATAATTATTTTAATTAAAATTTTAATAAAACAAATTGTAACAGGATATTAATTAATAATTTTATTATATATTTTAATGAATGCAGAAAATATTTTGGCTTATTGAATAAAAAACAAGAAAAGGGCTAAAAGCGTAGCCAGATTTGGCAAAGCTAAGCTAAGACAGCAAAAGCTGCCAGATAGTTCGTTTTTATATTAATTAAAACTAATTATAAACAACAAATTTGTAATTTTGATTATTAATTAAGACTTATACTTATTGCAATTTGATTTTATAGCAAAAAGCGTAGCCAGATTAATAGTATTTATTTTAATTAAAATTATAAGCAAAAAATAAGTAATATTTGGAATTCATAATTAATTAATACTTAAATTTCTTAGAGCCATTTAATTTTTTTTGAGTAAAACTTAATTAATAGAGCTTTAATCTATAGATAATTAGGCTAGGTTTTTAAGCGGCTGAAATAACTTTAGAAGACCATAATCGATTATTACAACGATAATTTCATAGTGTTGCCAAACAGTTATAAACACAACAGTAACTTAGGACATTTCTTGGGGATTTGAACATGAGCAAAACGAACGCACGAAAGGGCAAAACGATGCACCCAACCTATGTGATACTCGGCTCGGGTGGCCACACCGCCGAAATGTGCAGGATCAACCGGGCGCTGCTGCAGCAGCAGCAGGAGAACAACAACAACCAGTACGAGCCGGTGCGCTATATACTGGCCAACAGCGATCTCACCTCCCGGCGTCAGCTGTGCGCCGCCCTGCCGGGCACACTGGAGAGCGACTTCATCAGCGTGCCGCGCAGCCGCAGTGTGGGCCAGAGCTGGCTGAGCAGCATATTCACCACACTGTGGGCATTCCTCTGGAGCGGCTGGCTCGTTTGGCGGGATCGGCCGCAGCTGGTGCTCTGCAATGGACCCGGCACCTGTGTACCCTTCTGCTATGCGGCCTACTTGTGGCGCCTGCTGGGCCGTCTGCCATCCCACAGCAAAATAGTGTTCGTGGAGAGCTACTGCCGGGTGGAGACGCTGTCGCTTAGTGGACGCCTGCTGCTGCCACTGGCGGATATGTTTGTGGTCCAATGGCCAGCGCTGGCCACACGCTATGCCCACAAGTCCAACTTGCGTTATTTCGGTAGAATCTTATGAGATTTATGTTACAATAAATGATGGGAAATCAAGGATTGTCAATGAGACGGTTGTGGCTTACTCGAGGAGCTGGAATTTCCATGCTGTGTTTTTATTAATTTAGTTCTTTACAAACGACAAACTAAATAATAAACAATGTGGACGATGGAAGGCGAACACGAACAAAGTATATAAAGATGTAATGGGGGTGTGTGTGGGTTTGTGCGAGGGTATAATATAGTATAGTATAGTAAAGTATAGTATGTATAGTCCAACGATTCTTAGTCTTAGTTGATTTTGCGGCTGCAAATCTTACGGTGCGCCTCCAGCTGGTGGCCCTGCAGCTCCTGGCCACATTTGGGGCACTCGGAGGTCTGCTTATAGAGGCTACGCTGACGCATCTGTCGTGGTGTCAGCTCCTCCTCGCTGGTCGAGCTGAGATTCAGTGCATTGATCTCTCCTTCGGTATAACCGCAAGACTCCAAGACCTTACGCTTGGCGCCTTTCTTGCTGCCTCTGGACTTCTTCTTGTTGTTATTGTTGTTCCCATCGGTGGATGTAGCCGTAAATGTCTTGACACTGGGGGGCTTCACCTTAATCGTATAGCTGCAGCCCTCCAAATGATTGGAGAAGTCGGAACGTTTCATTTTGTCAAAGCAAATGGGGCAAGTGGTTATGTCGTCCGCCTCGTTGTGCTTGTATCTGGAGCTGCAAGGCATCACGTCATTCTCGCGCTGGAACTCCTGCAGCAGCGTGTCCTCGCCGAAGAAATCATCAATGATCGACTGATCGGCCAGCTCGGCGGCTGCCGTCATGTCGCTGGCATTATCATCAAATTCGTCATCTATAAGCTCAATCTCGTCGACGTCATACATGGACTCATCCTGCATGACCTCGTTTTTAATACATATGGTACGCTCCTGGCTGGACATGATGGCGCGTCGCTGTGCCGCTGGTTTGGCTTCCTTGCGGCGTTCTGGCTCGTCGTCGCTGTCAGAGATGTTAATGGTTTCGGTCTTCATATCGCTGATCAAGACATCATCGTCATAGGCCTCCCACTTGACGGGCACGGAGATGCGACGACGCTTGATGTCCTTCGGCGGTTCTTTAGCCGCTGCCTTGTTGGCATCGAAGAGTTTCTTCCAGACTTCAGTATGACGGTGTGGCGTGGAGCTGCCGCCTCCCAGTCGATGTCCTTGACCTGGCACATCGTCGAATTGTGCTGGTCCCCCCTTGGGCTTTAAGTCATTGCTGCCGCTGGCATTGAGATCCTTAAAGCCCACGACATTATCGCGCTTCTTCTGGGCATTCTGCTGGATTTCACGGAATGGATTGCTTGACACGCCATTGTAAGAGCTGGGCGGAAAGGCGGCAGCAACACCGCCAGCTGTTTGAAATCCTAAGGCGCCAGCGCCAGCTTTTATTGCAGCTGGCAAAGTTGGAGCAATTGCCTTGGCTGGAGCTGGAGAGGTTGACTTACCCTGCTTTTTAAACAGCTCACGTATGTCTCTATTAGGTACTGCTGTCTTCTTGTTGACCGGTGTTGGACCACTGATCTTTTCAAAGGTGCCACCACATTCACGCTGATGCTTGGGCCACCATTGATCGCTCGGTCCCGGTGCACGGTTCGAGGTGCGCTTGACATAGCCTTGGAACGGATTATGATACTGGCAAATGCCATTGCAGCGCCAAACGTGTGACTTATAGAGTTCGACCTCATCCGTGAAACTGTGATAAACGGTTATATTGGTGCCGGCCACCTTATTGATGGTACCCATAATACGCTTAAAATTGGGTCCATGCCCACCATTGCCCTCGCGTATGTTGAGCACAAAGCAATAGGCGTGTATCATCTCATGCTGGAAATATATATTGTGTTGAGATTAATCCATATGTGATCCGAGTCTACGCCCAATGCTAAAGCTTACCAACAGTGTCTCCACCAGATCCTTGCGTGGACGCAGCTTTAACAACGGCTCACTGAGACGTATGGTAATCTCCTTGAGGAAACCAGCGCCGCGTTGATAGCAAATGCCGGCACAGGAGTACATGCGCTTACTCCATTCAACAACCACAGCGCCCAGACGACGCTGGAAGAAGCGCTCGTCGAAGCGCGAGAACATGGCAAATATATCTGGAGTAGGATCTTTTAGCTCCCATTCGGGATGCACCAAATTCTGAGTCTGATCAAGAAAATACTCCGCATTGTTAACCGCCATTAGATCAAAAGGAGACTGCTCCATGTGATGCTTGTTTGCCTGGAAAATATAAAGCATTTGAAAGATTATAGAGACTGACAGTAACTGTGATTGAAGCGGGGTTGACAGATACAAAGGGAGCGCTTTAGAAAAGTAAATATAATGGTTTTTGGGTGTCGAATTATCCCGAGTCGGAGACGCCTCAAATATCATTGTTTATGGCCAACGCAACGAGAGCTCTAACATGATACTAAACCAAAATAGTAATTAGAGCTTATGATTCCATATGGCGTTAACCAAACAAATACTGGCTATAACAACCCTGTCGTCACAGCCTGAAGCACTATTGGCCTTTGTTTCTGCGGCCTTATTCTATTGGCCTTTTCACGCGGGCACCCCACAAACTAGTTTTCTAGGTGGGTCATGCCTATCGACATGAGTGGGACTCGAACCCATACTGGCGGGCCAGTGCGCTATCCACTGGTTCACCGAGGTACCTACTGACGTAGTCAGCCTTAGTGGAATGTCATAGACTACGCTGGCTGGGTCACATCGCTCGAACGGAGGACACTCCGGTTCGTAAGGTGTTTAATGCTCGAGAGAAAGATACTTTGCTCCGATTTGCGTCAAATATAGTCAGCCGAGTGAAGGGACATTGACATCCCTAGCTGAGTCACATAGTTCGTATGAAGGAAGACCATCCAATTCGAAAGAGAGGATGACCCCGGACGCGTTGACAAGACCAGGTGACAGAAGCTTTGTCTACGCTTGATGTTACCAACTGGCGAAGACGCCCGCGAAAAGGTGGAGGGAAACAGTGCTTCAGGCTGTGACCCGATAGGGATGTTAGGAGTGTAGCCAAATAATAATAGTAATAATAATTCAATCTGGGCATCTTTAACAAAGAAAGAATGTGATGAGTATTGACTTTAGAGATAAAACGCAGTTCGAGTTACCCCAAGTATTTAACCGACTCAAAGACATCGGGGCCTATCCAGGACCTTAGCCCTGTTGGCTCCGCTTCTCTCCCAAATGTATACTTACGCGTTGAATGTCCTTATTAATAGTGTTGTTGTTGCGGTTCGTATGGGAACCTGTTTTCCTGGTGTCCTTTGTCATGTCAATCACCAGGGAGCTCTCATCCTGCGTATCAGTGCCTGTGTCGCCGCCCTCGTCCTGCGAGTTCATCTCGGCCTGCAGCTTCAGGGCCAACTCGTAGTCAGCATCAATGGCAGACTTATCCTTTGGCTTGGGCTTGCTGGCAGGCTGTTTCATTCATTATTATTAAGAATTATTGGTTTTTATTTGCTAAATTGCGTTCTCAATTTCTGGTCCTACCTGTGTAATGTCGTTGTTGGCCTCCGCCTTTTGATTCTCCTCGCCATTGAGCTCCTCCTGCAGCTTCAAGGCGAACAAATAGTCAGCGTCCTCGGACATAATTGCGCAGCAATAAAATCCCTCGAAATGTAGCTGCTTTCTGCTACAATTTCTTTAAAACTGTTGACAAATTCGCGCTAAGTGTCACAATCTGAACGGCTGTTCGTTTGCACCGTATGGCAGCACTGGTTCGTTGAAAGTGCCAGTGCTGTAAAAATACAAAAACTGTTATCGATTACGTTATAGATTAATGCAAGTTGATTTAAAACTTAATTAGAAAATTGTGACCAATTTTTTAAGGATATAAGAGTAAGTGAGGGAATCAAAAAGAATGAAACTAAGAAAATTCTAAGAAAAATTTAAGAGTACACTATTAGTCGATTATTGTTAATATAATATCTAATATTATGATTTTATATTTAATATTAAGCTGAATTTATTGAATCGTTTAACGTTGTTGTTTTTAATTTTACAATTGTAATTTTGATCTTACACAACTTATTGTATCGGAATAATATCGATATTTTGCTCATTTACTTTTAGAAATTAGTAAGAAGTATAACTAATAATCAGTTATTTCTAATCATTTATTGATTTTGTACTCACTAAAGTATTTTAATATAATAAGGTATTTTGTGAAGACACCAAATTCAAAATTCAGATTAAAATTTAATTGTTACAGCTTGGCTTTTTAATATTAATCTTATACTATACTTTGTATCGAAACAATTTCGATATTTATAGTAACTTTAGCAAAAGCTGTCAAATTATATATTATTTATTTCTGTTCACTCATTGATTTTGTGTGTTTCAATATAAGATAATATTTTATTATATTCGAAATGTCTACACTGCAAGTTTTACATTAATTTAATAGAAATAATAATAAAAAGCGCAAATAATTAATTAGTCGGTGATCTGGCAAGCACAACTATCGTTGGAGCTTCATTGTGGGCGCCTGGCAACATTGTTCACGCGCTGTTCACATTTGCCGTTCATCTATTTCAGTTAATCTGGTCACATTGGTCATTCGAGCTTCAGCGCTTTACAATTGGATTCGAAAAACTGGTAAAATACAAAAATGAAATATTTAACCAAAAGGCAAAGGAAACGCAAGAAAGTGCAAATATTCGGTCGTATTGGACAAAATTGCTATCAAAGCGATAACGAAAGTCCGCCAGTTGGCGAGTCCAATGTGCCCAGCGAAATCGGAGGCGAAGAACTGCAGACGGTTAACAATAACAAAAATTGCTGCATCAACAACAACAGCAACAACAATAATAATAACCACAAAAAGGTGCGTATGTTTTGCGGCAAATGTTAAATAAATAGTTAAATTATTAATTAATTATTGTCGATTTCAAATAGTTGCCAGTGGCGGAGACAAAGGGCGGCTTAAGAAATGGCTGCACCAAGTCTAAGTCGTTGCAACAGCAGCACCACCAGCAGCAACAACAACAACAATTTCTGCAACAACAACAACTACAGCAGCAGCAGAAACAACAACAACAGCAGCAAAAGCTGCAACAACAACATCAGCAAAAACTACAACAACAGCAGCAAAAGTTACAACAACAACAACAGCAGCAAAAGCTGCAACAACAACAGCAGCAGCAAAAGTTACAACAACAACAGCAGCAAAAGTTACAACAACAAGAAGAACAGCAGCAAAAGTTGCAACAAGAACAGCAGCAAAAGCTACAACAACAACAACAGCAAAAGCTACAACAACAACAACAGCAAAAGCTACAACAACAACAAGAACAGCAACAGCAAAAGCTACAACAACAACAACAAGAACAGCAGCAGCAAAAGCTACAACAACAACAGCTGCAACAGAAGCAGCAGCAGGAGCAACAACAGTTTCTGCAACAACAACAACAGCAGCAGAAGCAACAACAACAATTTCTGCAACAACAACAATTATTACAGCAACAACAGAAGCTACAACAACAACAACTTCAGCAACAACAACAACAACAGCAGCAACAACAACACCAACAGGAACAACAACACGATTTCACCACATTCGGTGAGTAACCGTCGACGTCGACGGCGCCGTCGGCGTCAGCGTCAAATGCCGCCGTATAAACAAATGCCTATAATATTTTATACAAATGCCCAGCATAACAATAAACAAAAAGCCTCGCTCGAAGCCGGGCAAGCCGAACACATTCCTGCGGCATTCCGGCGTGTCCGTTTACGGCCTCCAGCTTATGCTCCCCCGTGCTCAAATTTAGCCAGCATCGAATTTGCCGGCGGGGCTGAAGGGGTCTAAGGTTTGCTTCAGTTTATACAAACGCCGGCTTAATGTAAACATTGGGCTAATCAGCTGAGGATCAGCTGTTGCACTCCCATTTGCCGGCTCTCTTGCACTGCGCCATCTCTTTCACTTGGCCCAACGGTCGCTCACGCTCTTGGCCCAAGCTCGGGTTCTACCGCTCTCTCAGTCTCTTGTCGGATCAATCGGCCGATCGGCGAGCCGCGTAAAAAGATATGGCTAAACAGAATGCCGGGTTTGTGGCCAGCTGTCGGCTTTCGCTGGAAACAGTAGAACACGTCGTCGGCTTTGTCCATTGTCCCCGGTTTTCGATAATTAACCGACTATCGATTGTCGGCTCGGTCTCGCTCGCGCTGTCCACCGTCCGCCGTCCACCGTTGTCCGCCCCATTTGAGCCACAACTCGGACAGAGTCAAATGTGCCTTCGTCTTGGCCTTAGCCTTTGCCTAGGGCCGCGCTACGGGCACCCATAGAACAACATTCACTTAAAATTCATCCAAAATTTGCATCTGGTGAGTTCGAACTTCGAAGTGTTCTTCAACGGAAAGCGTGTTGTTTTACAGTCAACGGTTAATCCGAATTATGTGCAAAAAGTGTTTTTCCAGCGAAATTTTGAATAGAAGACAAAGCGGAAGATAAAACCAACACGCGCCGATCGAAAATCTATGTTTTCTTTTGTGATTTTCAACGGAATGTGAAACCAGTTTTGACCGCTATTCTCCCGGCTGACCCATTGAAGTTCTTGCAAAATGTAACGAAATTCTTTGAAGTGAATTAAAGGGATTATTTGTCAAATATTCCGACAAATCTTGTAAAATTATATTGTTATTCGAATTCGATTAGGCCGATACTTAGGCAATTTCGTCAAGTCATTTTTCTACGTTGTTTTTCCAAGAAAATATCATGTTCACATTTCTACTTTTTGTATACAAACTAGATCTAACTTGTAGTTGTTATTTGTCGGAATAAGTTGGATCAGACCACTATAACCCATAGATTAGCTTAATTTGTGTTTGACAGCTGAATCTTGTAGAGCCTGACATAGATCTTAAGGTCTTTAGAAGCAACTTTTCTGCTCAATCCGAATGGTGTTCACGGATACTAAGTTTCATAATAAGAGCTAAGTAGATTCTCTATAATCTGTAGCTGTCGTACAACTAAAAGGCGGGGATTCTTCACCTTATAAGAATCGGGTAGTGGATTTTATATATATTTCCCTTATTTTATTATCATTATATGGCCATAAGAAACATATCGTGTAAAAGCCTGAAACGCTATTTATCTACTGTTGGGCTTTCTTTTTTCTGCTTTTCGGGTGGATTTCAAGTCCTACATCACAACCTATATGGTTTCTCTTTCCATTGGATTTTATATTTTCTAATGTAGCTCCACAAGATCCGAAATGTATTAGTTTCGTCCATCCACAAGCTGATATTAACCAGGTCCAATTCAACCTTGATCACAGAAGTAGAGATGGTTTTGTCTAGATAGCGACGAGAGTGATTAAATGACAGGTCAGGCTCTGGACATAAGTGGAGCTCAAATCCGCGATCTCTTGTTTGGCGGGAAGCTGCACTATCCATTGCTCCGCCCCCTAATTATCTATTGGTCCATCATTTAACAATCTGAACATTATATGAATATTTCTCTTTTTAAGCCTTTGGAAGACCTCACATAGACCCTTAATCGGAATCGTGGTTCCGAAACAAGGTCGCTCCCAGATACGTCTTTCTGTTCCTCATTGGGGATTGGACAAAAGCACACAAGCAGGAGATAGGCATAGGTTTGACTCTAGCATAGAAACTCACGTAGTCCTTTAAATCCTTATAGACATACTCTAAGTTCCGTAATTGCCTATAATGCTCATATTATTAAAGCTAAATAAGCTTAAGCTGATATTCCTGAACTGATATATAGACATTTCGGTCAAACCACCTAAAGAATTACTAATATTATCGTGTTCTTAAGTTCTTTCTAAATTTTATCGATTTTGTCCAAATGCAAATGTTATCTTTGGATGACAATTGTATAGGGTATACGAAAATCAGCTTCCACTTGCTTCTTCTCCGAAACTTATGTTGACAAATCAATCGAATTTCAATACTAAGCGATATAATTAAGCTGATCTTACAAAAATCGAGACAAAACGTTATAAACACAAAATGATCTTGTCTGGAACTCTGATACCTAGCGAACCCTCTGCGGCGAAATGATCAAAGCCAAACAACGAACGATTGAAATAACAATAACAAAGCCTTAAAAGGTAATAAAAATTGGTTTTTGGAGTTTAAGATTAAGCAGATCTAAACCCGAAGGTTTCTGGTATAAGGCCTAAAAATAGCGCTCAAGATCTAAGGATAGTTTTGTAGATCTATGGATATGTCTAAATCATTACCTAAGCTTTCGTCTTGAGCATTATGGTGTCAGGTTCCGCTGTTCCACCTTGATGGCAATCTGATCATGTTCTTGGATACATCAATAACTTGAGCATTTCTGACGCCACCTCTAGGCCGTAAAACCTTTGTTTATTGTCATTTGAAAGCTAGCGGCAGCGCTACAAGCAGCAGCAGATCATGTGAGCTTATCATTCGATTCGGGGGTTTCGATTGTTCCGAGATCAGAGTAAACATTGGAATTTCTTATAGACGTCTAGAGCCATACACACATTATGTTTGTTTAAGAGTTGTGTCAAAATTTAAAGATTTTAACAAAACGAACATTTATCTACATTTTGCACTCATATATATATATAAATTACATTGATTTGGTCATTTATAATATTAATCGGACCTTGAACTTCCACGCAGATAAGAGCCGTGGACACGCTGGAACTGCAACCCATCCAGTCATAGCCATTGATCGAGAACTGGAGTGCTACTACCACCGCAATGTGCCACTCACGCTGGGCAATTTCATTGACTTGGAGCGCCTGACCGAGCCAAGAGCCCAGGGTCAGGTGCAGCAGGGTCAGGCACACGGACCAGGTCAGGTGCAGCAGGGTCAAGGGCAACAGCGTCTAACAACATCGACGGGCAGAAGCCAGTGCTCGCCCACAGTGTCGTATGCCAAAGCCTGCGGCCTGGGGGCGGACCCAATGGAACAGACCGCAACAATAATAAAGACGACACCAACAACGCCAACAACACCAACTCCAACAACTCCAGAAGCGGTTGCAGTTTCAATAACAACAAAAACTACAGCTGCAGCGGCAGTTCCAATAACAGCCACGCCTATAGCAACAGCTACAGCCACTCCCAACCCAACTGAGGACATACTACTGGGCGCCGTGGGCGACACCAAATTCCTGGACGCCCATCCAGTGGATCATAGCTCGGATGTGTCTGTCAACGAGCTGCTGACCCGTTTTGCCATCAATACACCCTACCAGGAGCTGGCCAGCCTTACCCTGGCCATGTTGAAGAACACCGCATTTGGCCCCTTGGCCACTGGCACCGCCAGCACGGGCGGCAACGTGCCCTCCTATGAGTTCTGGCCAAATCCGTATCAGCTTAGCTATGATCCGTCAGCGGCAGACAATCTGCACAACAAGTCCGAGGTGCTGACCGAGTGCGTGGTCAAGCCCATTGGCTACGAGGCCAAATGCAAATATGCCAATGAACTGCGCCAACAGCGTCAGCCTTTGCCGGCACAGCCAACGGCTGACCTCTTCTTTGCCAACCAGGCGCAGTACATTGACCCGAATCCCAATAGCATTGTGGACAGCATCAAGTGCATTTGGCAGCGCAGCTGCTTGAACGAGGATAACAACAACTGGGCCAACGGCAGCCAGAAGAAGCACAAGCTGGTGGACAACCAGAGCTGCACCAGCATTTGGAGTGTCCCGGATTATCAGCTGCAGCCGCAGCCGGCGGCGCCGCCGCAGCAACAGTTGCTGCCGCAACAACGTCAACAGATTCTGCAGCTACAACAGCAGCTGCAACAACAACATCTGCAACTGCAACAACAACAGCAGCAACAGCAACAACAGCAGCAGCAGCAGCAACAACAACAGCAGCAGCAACAACAACAGCAGCAGCAACAACAACAGCAGCAGCAACAACAACAGCAGCAGCAACAACAACAACAGCAGCAGCAGCAACAACAGCATCAGCAACAGGCGCCGCCGCCGCCACCACCGCCACCACAGGAGGCGCCACAGCCGCATGAGTCCAGCTGGGATCAACGCAGTCAAGCTGTCATGACTGCCTCACGCATGTATGGCTATTATATGCCGGTGCCCGTTCCAATTCCCGACTATCCGCAGCATGTCATGGCGGGCAACAACAACAACAACAACGGCAACAACAGTAATAATAATAATAACCATAATAATAACAATAACAATAATAACAATAACAATAATAACAATATCAATAATAACAATAACCATAATAACAATAACAACAACAATCATTTTATGCGTCATAACAACAATAACAACAACATGGGACGCTACAACAATCGAAATTTTGTCAATTATAATGCACGTAACAACAACAATAACAACAACAATCGCATGCAATATCAGCAACAACAGCAGCAATATCAGCAGCAGCAACACCAGCATCAGCAACAACAGCAGCAGCAACAACAACAACAATATATGCGGTACAACTATCAGCAACAGCATCAGCAACAACAACAGCAGCAGCAACAACCACAGCATCAGCAGCAGCAACAACAACAGCTACCGCATGCAACACAGCAGCAGCAACAGCCACAGCAGCAACAACCACAGCAGCAACAGCCACAGCAGCAACAGCCACAGCAGCAACAGCCACAGCAGCTACAACCACAGCAGCAACAACCACAGCAGCAACAGCCACAGCAGCAAGAGCCACAGCAGCTACAACCACAGCAGCAACAGCCACAGCAGCAACAACCACAGGAACAACAACTACAGCAACAACAATCACAGCAACAACAACACTGGCAATTCCAACAACAATATCGACAGCCCAAGCCGCGTCAAAATTTCTATCCCACTTCGCGTTTTCATAAGGGCAACAACAACAGCAACAACTACAACAACAACTACAACAATAACTACAACAATGCAGCACGCAAATATTGCAAGCATTGTTGTTGCAATGTGCGCTACAACAACAACAGCAACAACAACGGCAGCAACAACTGCCACAATACGCATGGCAACAACAACAACATGATCAACAATGTGCAAAACAACAACAACAGCAACAACCACAACCATCACAATCACCAACACAATCACAACATGGACAACATCATGCTCAACATGTCACCGGAAGACCTCGAGGCAACCCAAATGTACGCCATTCACGGCGAGAATTTCTTTGAGATGCCCATGGGCAGAAGATACAAGCACAGTCTGTATCCAGCGAACGCTGCACAGGCACACGGACAGGCCCACGGACAGGTGCAGGCGTTTCCGGCAACACCGAAGCCAACACAAATGCCGCACGCATCACCACCGCCCCCACCACCACCACCGCCGCCACCAGCGGCAGCACAAGCGCTACCAAATCCGCCCACACCGGCAACACTGTTGCACAACACCAACAACATGCAACATCACAGCAACGGGCATTGGCCATTGACAGCGGCAGCAGCAGCAGCAGCTCACATGGGCTTGGGTTATATGGGTGCGCCCAAACCGCCGGTGGCAACTGTCCAAGCAGCGCCATCAGCGCCCAAGCCCATGCTACAGGCTCAGATGACGGCGCCAGCTTGCGGCGAGCTGTACACAACAAATTTTCCACCTTTGCCGGCGCCAAATCAGAAACGTTTCGGCCATAAGGATTAGATAGCTCTCCATATGTACATATAGGTAAAGATACATATAAATATATGTATATGTATATATGTATTATGTGTATGTATATAAATATATATATTTATATGTATATATATCTATATAGATGTATAAATATGCGTGTCTATAGGAATATGAGGTGAGCGAGCGGGTGTCAACTCAACGTTCCACGTTCCATTTGTAAATAAACCAAGTGAATTAATCATATCCCATCTCATATTATATTTACAGTCGTTCGTCGTTCGTCTCATCCGAAGAAGTGCCTTTCAAAATCGTTTGACATTCGCCATTTGCCATTATATTTCCGCAATCTTTATTTTCTTCTTCTCTCTTTTTTTGTATGTTGTAACTCAGTAACAAAAATCTCGGAGTTAGGCGTATGATATGTAAATTTATTAAATATAAGTTTTATTTATTTTATAAGCTCTGCTCGATTTATTGCTAATACTGAGATTGCCAATAGGTCATTAAAGAACTAGTTATACAATGCAACATATTAGTTAATAAAGAGAATTTCAGTATGTCAAACAAAACGCTAAAATATGGTTTTATTCATTGTGGCAGATTCAAATTTAATCGACGTTTCGCTTGTGGTATTTTCCAGCACTGGTTTGGGGGAGTTACTTTAGGCAACACTGCAACAGTGCCATAAGAAAATGCGCTTAGTATTTTTACAGTATTTTAGTTGTGTACACACTGGCCCAAAACAAATATAATGGATGCAAATGGTGTAATAAATAAAATTTCTAAGTAGAATATTATTTGTATTGTTTCTAAAAAGGCAATAAAATGGCTAAGCAATTGAAATAAATCTCTAAAAATACCAATCGGTATTTTTCGTGTTATTTCTGATGGCGACAAGAGACTTTTGTGTACACACTGGTAATCAGTACAAAGCTAATGACAATAAATTGTGTAATAAATAAACATTAAATTATAATAAAATAAAATATACCTTTTTTTGTATTTATGCTAAAAAAAAACAATAAGCAATTTCATCTGTGCATATTTGTGTACACACTGACAAATTGCAAGCAATTGATTAAGTTAGCACCAAAAATACCAATCAGTATTTTTAGACTTTGTGTACACACTGACAAGCTGGTGTAAATATAACAATAAATATTAAATTAAGTGCTTCAAATACTACTTGTATTCACACTTTAAAGACATTAAAATATTCAAGCAATTGCAAGCAATCTAAATTATTATTCAAAAATAAATTAATACCAAAAAATGCCAAAAAAAAAACGTCAGTATTTTTCGTCTTGTATTTTTGAGCACAACATAGTAGGCCTGTGTGTGTACACACTGAGCACAGCTGCGATGTCAACTTCATATATTTGCCAATCGTAAAACATATTCGGAATCGAGTAGAACTAAAAAGAAACAGGAAAATTATTTTGAAAATGGATTACGGGCGGGATACTAACTATCAGGAGTTCTTCAAAAAGCTGCATAGGTAAGTGCACCCCTTGTTGTTTCGCCCAAACATTGAGACACCGTTGTGGTCCCCTATGACAGCTCCGAAGGAACTCGTAATCTGCGCCAGATCTTCGAGGACGATGACAAGCCGCTGCAGAGCGAGTCCAGCAATCTGCGCTATCAGCCACATTCGTCCCAAATGCGCCACCAAAGTGTATCCACTCAGCAGCAGCAACAACAGCAGCCGCAGCCACAGGCACAGCAGATGCCGAAATATAAGACCACACCGCAGCGCAGCAAGCAGCAGGAACAGTCGCGTCTCGAACTGAATCCGGCTGAATGCTGGACTACCGTCGTGGCCAAGGTGGCGCGTGGCTTTAATGGCAGCGAGAACGTGGGTCGCGTGGGCGTGGCACTCTCGCGAAATGGTCTGGGCGCTGCCAAGCTGGTGGTCTACAAGAGCCGCAGCCAGCTGCTGAGCACCTTGCTGTTGACCAAGTCGGTTACCTCGTCGACACCGCGTCTTGGCGCGTCGCAGGTGATATTGCGCGAGTCCTATTTGCAGTTCTATGACGATGAACAGCACTATTGGAGCCTGCGCTTTGAGGTGCCCGAGGAGGAGCAGGAGTTTACCGACGCGCTGTTGAAACTGGGCCTGCATCTGGGCGATGTGGATGCTGAGCTGATGAACGCCACATCGAAGACATCAACCATTGAGACATCGGAGCCACTGTCGCGTCCGCGCCTGGCAGTGTCCGCGCCTCTCAGTGAAACGGATGAGGGAGGCACTGCACCCGTCACCAGCAGCTATGAGAGCGAAAGTGAATCGAATCAATCGGCCGAAGATATACGCACGCCTTGCACCAGTAGCCACAAGCAGAGCCACAGCCATGGGCACAACAACAACAACAACAACGCCTTGGTGCCGCTGATGCAAAGCGAAAGTACCTCATCGCTGTCACTGATGAAGCCAGTGCCGGCCAAGAAGCCGTCAAACTTTGAGGATAGCGCCACCAGCAGCCAGCTGATCGACAAGAAACTGGAGAACATCATGCAGGCCGTATTCCGTTTGGTCAGCAACACCAGCGGCAGCAGCAGTAGCTCCACCCAATTCAACGATACCCTGGATTCGGCCACCACACAAGCCAATGCCGGAGCCACAGCCATACCCAGCCAGGATAAGCTTGGCCCCAAAAAATTGGAATCCATTTTGCAGGCCATGAATCGCTTGGCCAACACCAGTGCCAACGAAAACCTTGACATGTCCGTCCAATCATCCATGGACAATGAGGACGAGCTGCTCGAGCTGGAGCAGAAGCTATTAGATTTTAAGAAACAAAACCGCATTTTGGTCAAGAGCCTCAAGGCCAAGGAACAGGCACTAGTCGACCTGCGTGCCTCCACCTGTGCTCTGTGCGAGGAGCTCTTGGCCCAGAACAACGAGCTCAAAATGCAGAACACTGCCCTGTTGGCCGCCGTGTCGTCACAAGTGAATGAGCCCGGCCTGGAGGCCACCTGCTCCCAATGCGGCAGCTGCAACAACTGTGATCAATACATCAATAAGATTGAAGGACTCGAGCGCCGCCTCTTCCTCCTGCAGGGCGCCTTGATAAAGCAACAGGCCAACTGCAGCAGCTCCGGCGGCGCAGTCGGCTCATCCCCGCACTAAGCAACAGGATTTTGATTCAATCAGATCAATCAGGTTTAGGATTAGGTAGTTATTTATTGCCTCCAAAAGGCAACCATATTGTATTTTACAAACCGTTACACTTCATCGTTAACTACATACATATATGTACATGCGAAGGCATCCAGCCGCACACGCGGATCCAAATTTGTTCGTTCGACTCTAAATTATTCCAAGTTACCGCCAATCATCATTTGTCGTACCCATCGATCCTGACCATCGATTTGTACGCTCCCCTCCCACCGCATCTCTCGGACACATGCATTCCACGGAACTAAATAAAATACTGCTCAAGGAACACATTAAACAAAGGACTTTTATTTCGGTTGGTTTTTCGTAAATTCGAAAATATCAATAATCTTCTCGCAGAGAATAGTATGTTGAATAGGTGCTGCTCAAGTAGTTCCTGCTGGATGGAACCGCCAGCAATCACCGGAAGTTATTACCGAAATGGTAATCGAGAGAGAAAATGTAATCGATTAGATCATCTCTCCATCCCCATCTCTGTATGTATGCAAACCAGTCCTAAACTATTTGAGATATCGTAATGTAACATTTTATTGCTCAGATGCTACACATCTATCGGAATCAACCGGATCGAAACGCAATATCGTATAGTGGTCATTAGTTATATGATAAGGTTTTATTTATCAACCAAATTTTTCCAGCTATCTCTTAATTCATTGAATTTCAAAAGGATCGAGCGACTTTATCCTATAACTGCCATAAACATAAATTAGATTTTGTACATATTACCCATGTCTTTCAACATTTGGAATAGAAAGTTCTCACACACACACAAAGATTTGATACAATCTTTCGCCCCACCAAATTTTATAAGGATCAGACTTCTTATCACATAGCTGCCAAAAGTCGTTTTTTCCCATATTTCCGATGCTATTCACGCAATTGTACTGAAATTAGATGGATGAGCCTCAAATATACCTTAAGGTCCCCCGCGTTTTAAAGTATCCTATTAGGTTTTTAATCGGAAAGATGTTCAAAGACTCTAGGTTCCGGAAGAGCAGATGCTTTCGGGGCTCGGACTATAACCAACAGCAACATAAACACCGTGTTCAGTTGAACAGCGTTTTGAAGAACCTTATTGGCACTTTAAACGGAGCGGTGATTCCGGCACAATATCGCTCTCTGTCTGTGCCTTATGAGGATTGCAAAAGAGCACAGGAAATGTTCTAGGATCTTGGTTACCCCATCAATTATGCACGTGACGTCTACCATAAAGTGACCTGTGAGTATGCCTATTTCTGCAAGGAAAGATTTACTGACATCCCATTTACTCCACAGATGATGCTTTTCAGACTATATTCCGATATATAACCACGTTACAATACTATCGGCTGTGCATTCCTGTGCATTATGATATATCCAGATTGGTTGGCATTCCGGTTAATCCATCAACGACTGGACTTGACTTTTGCCTTCCGTTGATACATTGTGCATGGAGCTTGCAGAAGGAGTCTTGGTCCGCTTCTGTTGCGAGTGTGTATCTGGCTGCTTTCTTCACCATCTCATTCGTCATTTAATGTACAGGAAATCCTTTAGGATTAGGATCATTGATATCATGAAAACTCTATCATTCATGCAGAATCACATATCCCCCGGGCCAAGAAAGAAATAATCTATACGCCGTTGATAATAAATGGCATATTGAAAAATGTAATTCGTTCCCAGTTAAATGCAAAAACTTCTCTTCTCTCTTTTGTATTGTAATAAAAATTCAAGCTAGCGCGCTCAAATTCATGCCAAAACGATAATTATCGCTAATGTTACCAGCTCAATATATCATATCGATTCATGCAACGCTTGGATATTGAATTATAAATTATAATAAATGCATATATTTCTGACATGCTTTGGATTTAAATAATTCTTTATTTAATGCATTAATTCATGCTTTAAAACAAAACCAAAATATTAAACAAATTATTTTTTAGCTATCGGATTTTTCGATAGACCTATCGACATTTAAATAAAAGCGCCAACTCATGCTTTCTATGCAAATTATAAATTGAGCAATTTCCTTAACTTTTTGAGCCCTTTCTGAAGTGCAGCTCGAATCGGTTAAATGTTTATGCAAATTACAATGATCAAGTTGTGTTCGAAAAACATTTGCTATTGTTTTTTCCGAAGAAAAACGTTGGCGAAAAAAGCTGTTTTGCTGGAATGTTTAGCTTTTTTTTTTTTAAAAACACATTTCCGTTTTAGGAACGGGACTTCTTTCAGTGGATATAAATGAATCTTGAATAACAATTGAGATTGAGATATAGTTTCTGAGTATTCGTGTACAAACTAATTTGTTGTATTTACGCAAATCTGTATTCGTAAAACATTCTTTATATAGGAGAGGATCGTATATAGTCACTTAACACTAAGACAAGTCTAAGAGAGTGTGTGTATATGTTGTGTGTGTGTATGTGGTGTGTATGTGGTGTGTGTGTGGTGTGTGTAGCTTGCATTGGAGGCAGTCTGCTGTTTATTTATCTTGGGGAAGCGCTGATTAAGCTGATCCGCCAGCTGTGTGAGCACACATGGTATTGGCTGCTTCATATGCTTCGTATGCATCATATGGTTTTGTTGTGGAATAGTATACAGTGTTTGGTACTCAAATTCTACTAATTCGCCCACTATATATCTCTCTCTCTATCTTTTTCTCTCTCTTTCTTTCTTGCTTTTGGGGGAATCCCCTGTCACAGACAGCTTGGCGGCGCCTTGATACTTGGTTTTTGTTTGTTTTGTTTGTTGTTGTCGTCATCGTTTAGGTCATTTCGTGCTTTGGATTGGGTCGTAGGCTAGTAGGTGCTGCTGTCGCTGAGGCTGCTGAGGTAACTGCTGGCGGCGGCGCCCTTGGCATTGGCGGCGCCGGCGCGATGACGCTTGCGCTTGGATTTAGCCTTCTTGCGGCGCGGCGCAGCCGTCTCCACTTTGCGTTTGTATTTGCCCTGGCGCTTCTTCTTGCGTCCATATTCATCGGATTCGCTGGTGCTGGACTCCTCATTGTCGCTGGAATCCGATTCTGTATCACTGCTCGACGAGGATGAGGAGCTATCGCTCTCCGAGGAGCTCGAGCTGGAGCTGGTGCCGTCACTGCTGCTGCCGCTGCTGCTGCAGCGACGACGTTTGGATTTCTTGCTGCTTCCGCTGCTTTTTTTGTGTTTCTTCTTGAGGTCCTTCGATTTGGACCCCTCAACGTCGCCGGCGCTGTGCGACTTGTGCTTCTTCTTGCCCTTGGTCTTCCGCTTGCGTTTCTTGTGCCGCTCCGATTTTGTGTGTTTTGCGGCGGATTTGTTGTTGTTGCTGCTGCTGCTGCGCTTGATGCTCCGGCTGCTGCCGGTCTGCTTGGCTGCCGTTGTTGTTGTTGTTGTGGTAGCAGTGTCGCCGTCAACGCCAGCGCCGACGCCGGCGCCACCTTTCAGCTCTTGAGCGCGCAGCTCGGTCAGCGGCGTCAGGTAATCCAGTTCAGAGTCGGAGCTTGTGCTCTCCACATCCAGCAATATCTCCTTGTTGGGATCCACCTAGAAAAACGCAAAATCAAACGAAGAAACAGGCATATTTTTTTCATGTCTTTTGATTTGATGCGATTTGTTGTTGTTGTTGCCGTCATTGCCGCTTACCTTGAGAAAATTGCGGCATTGATAGGTCAGGTGACCCGCGTAGCCGCACTTCTTGCACGCCGCGCGCAGCGTATCCTTGTTAGCATTCGCCAGCGGAAAGTTCATGTTTAATTTGCCGTATCAATCGTACGTTGTCGTTTTTCTCTTCCATTAATTGACGTGATTTACTACGGCTTAGTGCTCAGTCTGCTGCGCTCTGCTCTAACCACCGCACGGTGACAGCGGCTGTTGTTGTCGTTGGCAAGTTAACATCGACTTATCGATTATTCGTAGAGCGATAAGTGCTGCCACTATCCCACTATCGACAAATATTTATATTATTTAAAAAAAATATTTTAGAAGCTTGCTCTATACTGTTAATTCAAATATTTACAAGCATTTAACATTTTTATATTGTTAATTCAAATTTATTTACACATTATTTACATCGACTTATCGATTATTTGTAGAGCGATAAGTCCTGCCACCAGCAGCTTATCAGCAAATAATTATATTTAAAAAAAAAAATATATTTTAGAAGCTTGCTTTATATTGTTAAATAGAATATTTACAAAGACTTAACATTTTTTAAATTGTTGATTCAAAAATTTATTTACAATTCAAATAAATTTACGAATATCGTTAACATATAATATTTTTAATTATCGAAAAATAATTTTTAAAAATATTTTGGCAAATATTTTCTTTTTTATTTAATACTTTGAGCTACTATATCATTTTTGATTTGCAATTTAAGATAAAATTAAATAATTGTTTGTAAATTAATAACTTGTAGCGCTTTTGTGCAACTGTCTGGCAGCGCTGTCTCTACAGTATTCGCAACTATCGATAAGTTTTTATCGTACTCGTGGACACGTCTTATCGAACAGGCACACAAATTTTGCAGCGCCTGTCAGTTTTTGGGTGTCAAATATGTAATATAATTTCCAATTCATGTAGAAATCGTACAATTGTCGTGCCGTTGCCAAGTAGTGTATAAAAAAGTCCGTAGGTTTCAAACGACAACGACAAAGTCAACGCTTTCACGCCATATTTGCACAATAAACAACTAAACACACACACACATACACTGAGAGGCAAACACACACACTCAAGCACACACAGCACCCATAAGTGAGTTGCAAAATGCAACAGAACGCAGCGAGCAATCCCTTCTCGGTGGCCGCCTATGGGGATCGTCCCCAGATGGGTCTGGACGTGGAGTTCGGCGCGGATCCGGCCAGCGGTGCCGCCTTCTTTCAGAGCGATGGCCGTAAACACGATGACCTGAAGCAGATGCTGGACAGCAATAAGGATGGCCTCAAGCTGGAGGCCATGAAGCGTATCATTGGCATGATTGCGCGTGGACGCGATGCCAGCGATCTGTTTCCGGCTGTGGTCAAGAATGTCGTCTCGAAGAATATTGAGGTCAAGAAATTGGTGTATGTGTATTTGGTGCGTTATGCCGAGGAGCAGCAGGATCTGGCCTTGCTCTCCATCTCAACATTCCAGCGTGCGCTCAAGGATCCCAATCAATTGATACGTGCCTCGGCTTTGCGTGTCCTCTCTTCCATCAGGGTCAACATGATTGTGCCCATTGTTATGCTGGCCATACGGGACAGTGCGGCGGATCTGAGTCCGTATGTGCGCAAGACGGCAGCACATGCCATACCCAAGCTATATTCCTTGGATTCCGAGCAAAAGGATGAGCTGGTTATGGTCATCGAAAAGCTGCTTTCGGATCGCACCACTCTGGTGGTGGGTTCGGCCGTCATGGCCTTCGACGAGGTAAGTTCCTGAGCTATGTTCTGCCTTTCGTGACTCATTCCTTTGCTCTCTGTTTAGGTCTGTCCGGAACGTGTGGATCTTATACACAAGAACTATCGCAAGCTATGTAATCTGCTGGTGGATGTGGATGAATGGGGTCAGGTTATTATCATCAATATGTTAACACGCTATGCGCGCACACAATTTGTGGATCCCAATGCTGATGAGGAACTAACAGCCGACGGATTGGATGGCCATGCTGCAGCCAATGAGCGTTTCTATGATGAATCCTCCAATTCCAGCAGCGACGCTGAAGCCTCCAGCGATGAGGCTGCCGGCAAAAGCAATGCCAAGTCCAAATCGAGTAACAATAATATCAATAACAATGATAAGCACAACGACAATGACAATAGTTACCACATCGACTTGGATCATCGCCTGCTGCTGCGTCAGACCAAGCCACTGCTGCAGTCACGCAATGCTTCCGTTGTCATGGCTGTGGCTCAGCTTTATCACCATGTGGCGCCACGCAATGAGGTGCAACTGATTGCCAAAGCACTGATACGTCTATTGCGCTCCCACAAGGAGGTCCAGAGTGTGGTGCTCAATTGCATTGCATCCATATCCTCACGACGCAAGGCCATCTTTGAACCATACCTCAAGTCCTTCTTTGTACGCACCAGCGATCCGACGCACCTCAAGCTCCTCAAGTTGGACATACTCACAAATTTGGCATCGCCATCCAGCATAGCCATCATTTTACGCGAATGTCAGACGTATATCCTGAGCAGCGACCGCCCCTTTGTGGCAGCCACCATACAGGCCATTGGACGTTGCGCGGCCAGCATAAAGTCCGTGACGGAGACCTGCCTCAGCGGCTTGGTGTATCTGCTGTCCAGTCAGGATGGTGAGTTCAGTCAAAGCAGTATGCAGTATTAGCAGTTGGTATCGGTTTTAAAGGTTTTTTTCTTTCGAACTTTAAAGCTTTATTGTGCAAAATAATGTTAAGATTCGAATATTCAAAGTATTGCCCATCGCTAGCCACTGCTTTTCCCCATCTTTCTGTCAATTTTCGTATAAAAGTTCGGAAGAACAGCTCGTCTGTTGATGCGATCCATGTGTCAATCCATTTGTTTTGTTTCATCGTATGAGGTGAAGTGCTGGTCAGCCCAGCCCTTTGACATTGATCGCTAAAGATGGAGCAATCTCTGGGCTATACGATGGTTGGGGTAGGACTCCTCAACGGAGTATTCTTTCTAAGTAGGTTTCAGCGACACGACTATCATGTGGCCATGTATATCCGAAAATTGCTCTGCTCGGCTCAAATGCATCAATTGTCGTTGGTATACCTCCCCCTTGATAGTCTTGGTTCGGTTTCAGCAGCTTATAATAAATGACGCCCAGCTGATTCCTCCAAATACAGAGCATGAGCTTGGATCCATGGGTGCTCCGACTTGGCGTTGATGCCGCCAATTCTTGGAGAGTTTGACACAGATTTTTTTCGATTAACGCCTTCAATTCTTCGTCTTCGAACTTTCTCGGCTGACGGGGACGTTCTTTGTCATCGGTGTCAAAATCGCTATATTTGCGGCGTCCAAAGTAGTACCCACATGTTGAAGTCGATGGAGTATAACCCCCCGAAGCTTCCTTGAGCAGCAAACAACTCGCAGCAGCGATGTATGCAGAGCAATAGGCCTTCACGCAAATGGCATTTATTCGGCACGAAAGTCGACATATTGAATGGTATTAAAATTTACCATGTTCCAATCCAAACTTTGATATAATACCTTGGCACGAGTAATTGTTTTGGTGTTCAAGTTACACCTATAACGACATCTCTTAGAGATCCTTTACAATTAACCAAAACTTAATAAGACCATTTCAAACTGTTCATACTCTTTCCTTTACAGAGCATGTGGTCGCCGAGAGCGTGGTGGTCATTAAGAAGCTGTTGCAAAGCAAAGCTGCGGAACACTATGAGATTATCACCCAAATGGCCAAGCTGCTGGACTACATCAATGTGGCTGCAGCTCGTGCTGCCATTATATGGCTGATTGGCGAGTATAACGAGAAGGTGCCACTGATTGCGCCCGATGTGCTGCGCAAGATGGCCAAATCATTTGCCGATGAACAGGATGTGGTCAAGCTGCAGGTGCTAAATCTGGGCGTTAAGCTCTATCTAACCAATCCGGCACAGACATCGCTGCTCTGTCAGTATGTGTTCAATATGGCGCGTTATGACGTCAACTACGATATACGGGATCGTGCACGGTTTCTGCGACAATTCATCTTCCCCGCCAGCGGTGAGCGCAGCTTTCTGAGTCAACATGCACGTGACGTATTCCTGGCGGCCAAACCTGCTCCCATGCCGGAGAGCAAATATCGCGATAGCAATCTCTACCAGCTGGGCTCGTTGTCGCACTATCTGAATATGCATGCAACGGGCTATAAGGAATTGCCCGTCTTTCCAGAAGTTGCACCTGATACGAGTGTGCGCAACATTGCCGGCTACATGCAGGAGAAACTGCCCAGCGGTAGTCCCGGACATAATAAGGATGATTCCAACGCTACCGGCGCTGCAGAGACAAAACGTAATAAGGGCTTCCTATCCGAATCGGAGAAGTCATCCGCCTACAGCGAAACCAGTGACAGTGAAAGCGACAGCGATAGTGATAGCGACGGTAGTGACAGCAGCGATGGCAGCTCCAGTAGCGCCAGCGAAAAAGCACAAAAGCCGCCAACCAAGGTGTTGGGTGAAAGTAACAAACAAGCTGCAACGGAGGCCACGCCTGCTAAGCCTACTCCAGCCGCAGCTGCAACTGTTGTGACCGGCAATAATAATAATAACAATGCGGAAGCTGGCTCCGGCACCTCCGATAGCGGCGAATCATCGTTCTCCAGCGGCAGCAGCAGCGCTAGCGATAGCAGTGATTCCGACAGCGATGAGGAAACTAAGGAGAACATCAAACCGGAAGCTGCGAAGACTACGCCGCAGTCCAAGTCGCAGCAGCCGGTTAAGAGCAATTTGGATCTGTTACTGGACTTGGATGACATATTGCCGGCTGGGCCAGTGATGACGCCCTCCATGGGCGGTTTTCTGACGCCTGGTAAGTGATTCTCCCGACTTGCACAAACAAATGTGAAGAGTCTAGCCACAGACAGAGAGGGAGATAGACATAGGAACCTTTCTGCCAAGTTCCATTCGGTTCATTTATATGCTTAATTCCAGGCACACCCATGATGACACTGCAGCCACAGCAGGCACGGAATCGCATCGAATTGGTTGGACCCTCGCACACAGAATTCAAGCACAAGGAGCTGCTCAACAAGCTTACGGGCCATGGCCTGCAGCTCTCCTATCGTTTTACACGTGCACCGCATCTCTACTCCTCGACCATGTGCTGCATTGAGCTGCTGTTCCAGAATCGCAGCGATACGGAGCTTAACAGCATACGCATGGGCCAGCAGACCTTGCCGCCGGGCATGCAGCTAAGCGAATTTGCCCCCATTGCACAGCTGCAGCCACAACAAATGGCCACCTGCCTGCTCGGAGTGGACTTCAATGACACCACGCACGCCATTGACTTTGAGCTGCTCTCCTCGGCGGGCAGCGCGCGGGTGCAGCTAAAACCGCCCGTGGGCGAATTGCTGCGTTCGGTGAAAATTGGCGAAAGTTTCCATCGTGAGGAACGTGCCAAATTACGTGGCATGAATGAGCATCAGTGCGTATTGCACGGGGTGGTGCGTGAGCTCGTCGAGCTGACAACGCTGCAGCAGAAGGTGTGCGAGTGCATCAACGTGGCGCATACGTTTAGCTCGCCGACGGAACAACTGCATGGCTTTGCCGGACAAACACTTAGTTCCAAGAGTCTCGTCCTCCTGACACTCCAATGGCAAACGGATGAGTCGCTCACGCTGCTGGTGAACTGCGAGAAAATGGTCATTGGCTCCATGGTGCTCAATGAGCTGCGCAATGCGCTACAGCAAAGCTTCTCATATTGAACCCACGACTTTGGGTCTGCAGTGAATACAGTGAAGACTCGTTATAGCTGCTTTGATTTTGATTTGATTTGTATACTCAGCACTTTCAATCATTCCATGTATCAATCAACTCAACCCATGTATTGCTATCGTATCTCATATTCCAATTCTTATATCCTACGACATAAGCTCATCTTGAGCTCATATATGTTGTTTGGTCTAAAGAAGTTGAATTATTTTCTATGCTTTATTAATTTCTTAATATTTTTATTATTATTAAATTATAATTTCTTTATATAAACGTTTTTTTTTTTGTTTTAAAATTATTTATTATGTTTTGATTGATGCATCTGCACGCATTTTTTCAATAATTTCCATATCATAAAATTTAAGATCTTCATTAATTTATGCCACTTTAACGAGTCTTCACTGTGCTAGAATCTTTATATATAATATAATAGGAATGTTTACAGCCGAACCGAGCAAATGTATCAGTTGAAATTATTGTTAAATGAACAAAAAATATATGTTTTATTACACTTATATACCAATCCAGTATATGGGTAACATGGCGAAAAGCCAGTCCAGACATCCAGGCATATTTGGGGAAAAATAAAGCAGATTATATAAATAATACATTTTTTTAATTGTTAAAAATTCAACTGAAATCGAATTGTTAAACACAAAATAATGGATTTCTTTTTCCCCATAACATAATATTTTGCCTAAAATTATAGTTTTCCCAATATCAATAATTGTATTTTGAGCATACGTAAAGCTGTGCTATTATTATATTTTATCCATATATTATATATAACTATATAAATTTATATGATATAATAGACTATATGAAAATGCGATTCCAAAAATGAGAGACAACTTTTTGAAAACAATTTGTTGCCCGAAATACAGAAAACTAAGTGTGCGTGTTGTGCGTGTGTGTGAGTGAGTGTATGTGTGTGCTTATAATATTATATTATATTTATACCTGTATTATAACCTAAACATAATCGTAATATCACTGTAAAGTGTGTTTTTTGATGTTGTAACTCTGTTGCCTTCGTGCTCTATGCGGCCTTTCTCAAACATAATGATAAAGCTACAATATATATAATGAAAATACACATAGAAATTGTATACAAAAACCCAGAGACAGTGGCGTACTGGTCCTATATCATTTGATTTTAGCTAGAACTGCAGGGAAGTTAGGGACTTAAAACCGATTTCTTAGGGGATTTTTATTGAATTCAACGTTTGATTTCCCCTTATCCCCAAAAAAAACATGCGCCACTGTGTAAGCCCATAGGTATACCCTATAAATATGTGCCAGCAGGCGCTTAGAGGGGGGTCTTAACTGGACATAACCTAACTAAAAACCAATGAACAAAATGTTAACCAAATTGTTGCCTAATTTAACTCGCATAACACGAAAAAAGCGTAAGAAAAGCCTATAAAAAAGATACTTTATTTTGCTTTATATAACATATGTATATATATATATATTGTACATAGGTCTATAGATATTATACTATATATTATATGTGCATATTTACTTTGCCTTTGCTTAAGCTTCGACTAGTTCTTTATACTCTTTTCGAACAAGATGGCATATGGCCTTAGTGCTAAACCGTCGACCCAAAAACTACCTCCTGATCTCAGTAGGATATATCAAATCGATTGGGCCATATCTTCCTTGCTATACGTCTGTGCGCCTATAGTCACATGCCCTAGTCTAATCTAGAGTCCAGGGTCCGCTATCGTTATCAAAATTGGCTCCTTGCATGTAAAAATAGCTGTCATGCCTCCGAAAGAGGTCCATATTTCCTGTGTCTCTGATGCTATCGCCATTTACTTTTCCATATAGTGCAATTCCTGAGTTATTTATCGATTCACCAAATTTCAGAGCAATTGATTTGTAAAAACTGCATATATGCGGCATTAAATTTTACATGCGGCAGTTAACTAACTTTAAAGCCTCTCGAATAGAGTATAAAATCTTCGGTGTGCCGTAGATAATGCCTCGTCACTTCTTTTCACCTGAAACACACACAAATCAACAAAAGACTCTGAAAATAACCAGCCATTTAGCACTTTGGGGGAAAAATCGAGCTCCCATTATAATGGAGCCTAGCTTCAACTAAAGCAACAACTATACAATCCGGCTTGATACAATATAATATTATAATATAATCTAAATTTATCTATTTTAAACTTAAATCCGTTTCCTACGCCAACTTTTTCCAGCTACCCATGAAATAATTCTACAAGTTTTAATCTTAAAACGAAAAACCAAAAAAAATAATATATATATAAATTTTCGATGCATTTTGCTTTTGTTTCCATTTTTGGCTTTATCCAAAAAAAAAAAACAAAAAAGTATTCATAAATGAAGCTATTGAATGTTAAAGATTTATAAAAAAAATTTTATAGAAAAAAAAAGACGAGAAAATAGATATGCACGTTTCAGAACTCAAGTGTATGTACAATACAACAAATCCAATCCAATATTTAGCTAAGCCAGGTGCAATAATTGTTAACAGTCGTAGGTAGAGGAGGAAGGTTGGAGTTGGAAGTATCCAGTTTCAGAGTTGTATAATAGATTGTAATGCTTTTTCAATCCATGCTATAAGAATAGCAAAATAACAAAACAAATATGGAGATACCTATGGAAATAAATACAAAAGTTGAAAAATATATAATTTACTTACTTGTTCTTGTCAAAAAAATTTCAGGAATTGTTTATTTTAAGTGGAACCGAAGAAGCGAAAGACTTTGCGCCCGTTCCAAGCGGTTCCGAAGGCCCTTTTTGCATGTAGATCTAGCACGTGATGGATGAGTTTTCTATGTCATATCTCTTTCGGGAGTTGAAAACGTCAACTTAAGTTTTTAGTTCATGTCATAACTATAATTTTATACCATATCCGTTAATTTGAAAGAATATTCATTCATGCATTTTCCAGGTGTTATATAGATTATTTGCAATTTCCTCCAACTCTTATTTGAATGTTATACTGATACTGATCCCTCTCATTATGCACCGCCTCGATCTACCGCTTACTCTGATACCAATTTCCAACTTTCTGGATTTGCTAAGTCTGTCATTCAACTGGGAAATCCATCGTGAATCTCCGCACTGAAACAAACAGGCTTTTACCAGAATTTTCTAACCATCCGACAGTATTATAACAGGAATCCTCCCCGTCAAGATTTTCAATAACATAATTGAGAAAATATTAATTTCGGATTGTCTTTTTGTACTATTTTGCAGAACCACATCTAAGCCTAAAGGCCCAAAAGTATGCAACAATTTTAAGATGAAAAAATGTTGGATATAACTTTCTGTATGGTCTCTATGGGCACCCACATATCAAATTTAATGACTCTTGCATAAAAATTGTCACAGCTATAAACGTTTTGTTACTTTACGGGAAAATGGAGCGATGTATCAAAATTTCGCGAAATTCCATTCTGCAGTTTCAAATTGTGAACCTATTTAAGGAATTTGACGGCGATTGCGCTATATATGTGAAAGTTATTGCCATATTATCGAAAATCGTTTTTATCGATTATCGGGCGAAGGGGGCGTGGCATCCGAAATTTGAAACAAGCTCGTACTGCGTATGCTCTACACGAATCTTCATGTCAAGTTTGAAGTCTGTAGCTTTTGTAGTTTCCGAGATCATACAGACGGACGGACGGACGGACAGACGGACATGGCTTTATTGACTTGGCTATTGATGCTGATCAAGAAAATATATTCTTTATGGAGTCTGTCACGCCTTCTTCTGCCTGTTACGTTTATTCCACCAAAACTATTAGACCCTTCTTCCTATTTTTTTTTTCAAATGGAATCGGGGTATAAAAAGAAGGCTAAGTGAATCCTCCTATCATATATGGTTTGACACCTCCACTTACATCGCTTAGATTCTGATGATGATCCGTTACATTCTTCCTATTTTTCAAATGGGATCAGGGTATAACATGATAATGAAACACGAATTATATGAATTGAGTTATCCCTTCAATTCTCGTTTTAAATAAAAGTTTTCTCTAGATTTATTTGATATTATCTTATTTATTTACGTTTCTTCTATACACCTGCTTTTTCTTTTTCGTTCGTTTTTCTTTCTACTTTCTTCTTGCTTCTTCAATTCTCTTGGCTTCCCGAGACGACTCTCGCGTCGGAATTCTGAAAAACGCGTTCCATTCTCCGTTCTCCTTCTTCTTCTGCTTCTGCTTCTGCTTCTTTATAGTTTATTGTGGAAACTAAAGTTCGACTAAAAATTGAAGATATTATATATATGGATTTATTGGATGCCAACACAGCCGCTTTTTCTGCTTTTTGCTTTCTTTTATTATTCGATTTATTTCGTTTTCTTTTGGGTTTCTCTTTTGTTTGGGTTTCTTTTGTTTTTTGGTTTTTTGCTGAATTCTGCACAATTAAAAAGCTCAATTTTTGTTGTATGCTTATAATATAAACCATTGTTGTTGTTGTTGTTTTCGCTAGGTTAAGATTTGCACTTATAAATTTAGTTAGGTTAGGTTTACATGCGCTCTTTGCTTTACTTTCTTGCTTTTTTGAGGTTAAGTTTGAAAAAATCGGTGAACTGCTTGCTGGCTGTGCGTGTGCCGTCAAGCAGTGCAGCGTGAGTAATAATAAGATACAAGATACATATATGTATGTCTATTATGTATGCATGAATAGCAGTGGCGTTGGCTGAGGGAGTACGAGCGGGTGCCTAGGGGGCATGAAAGTCAAAATTATCAATTTGAAAGGGCAGAAAAATGAAACATTTCTTAAGTTTGCGCACACCACTGTGCAAGGGCTGTGGGAACTTCTCTATAAGTGACAAGGTAAAGATTTCGATTTTAAGAGGACACTCAGAAATCATGGAGTATTCTGTATGAAATCGGTTAAGTTTTAACAAAATTTTGATGGAAATTTAAGGAAACTAAAAAATATCTTTTAAAAAATGCAAGTTAAAATGTCAAAAACTTCTTTGGAAGAAGTCATGAGAAATAAGGGTTGATCGCAAAGCATTAAGATAGAACCAAAGGAAATCGTCAAAATATTTAAGATAAATAAATTTGATGACAAAGGATGAAGAATTATTAAACTGAGGAATGGGTTCAGTTTTGATCAAATATGGAATCGAAGTTTAGGACACAAATTTGAAAAAAAAGATAATATAAAATTTTGATGATAATGATGATGATGGGACACAATCTAAAAACAACATATTTCACATAGGAATCGGTTAAGCCTTAAAAAAATTATGGTAAATTTATTCTCGAAATATAAACAAATCTTTGAGAGAAAATCTGATAAAATTTATTTCATATGGGATTCAACGAAGCTAAAACCTGACTTTTATTGAAAAGAGTTGGAAAATATATTTGGTTTCTTTTCGGATCAATTGTGATTTGAAGATTGTGAAGATTTATTCCTGAGTTAAGGTCAATATAATACTTTTATAGAGAAGTTCAACTGCAGCTTTTTTGACATGATTTTGACTATAATATTTGATGTATTTTGGATAAGAATAGGCTTGTGTTTATATAGAGTAGTAAGGGTATGGCATGGTAGATGATTATTACGATCCTATGACAGACAATGAGTTGTTCTTTATAAGTAGTATATGCTCAAACATCTTAGGATGTATGAGCCTGTATATAATATATATATCTGAATATATATTTTTAGATTTATGTTATATTATACGACACGGCATTTGCTTCATTTTGTTTTGAGTTCATTTCATATAAAACTAGATTTTTCTTGTTTGTATATCTGCATGTTTTCATATTTAGGTATATATATTTAGGTATATATATAGCTGTATATATATATATAGTTTTTCATGTATGTCTAGGGATGATTTTTAATCACTTATTGTTACGTACGGTGTTTGGTATAACATGCTTTGCTTGGACTGACACTTGCATTCTGTATGTGGAATACCCTTGCAGTGCTTCCGTTGCTGGAACCAGTTCGAACTAACTATGTGAACTGAGCTTAGAGTGGAGCTATTTGGCTCAAATTTGGTATAGTCACTAGTTATGGGTATGGCTTTAGTTTTATAACTATAATAGTTAGCTGTGGTGTATGGGAATGCTGGAAAATGAACTTAGGTCAAGTAAATCCGTCAAAATGAGAAGTTTCAAAGAGTTTTGGTGTCAATTGATTAATTCCCGGTAAGTATTAGTACTTTTTTATTTTTTTATGGTCTTATTCAATAAAATAAATAAAATTATTTCGAAATCTTTCTCATGTGATTGACTATATAAATGTACACCCCACATACAGCTCTATCTATACCGTAATTACCCAACTGCAAGGGTATTTTAACTGCGATTAACCGCAGTTTTAACTCAACTTTCTTGTTAATTATTTAGTTACTTATAGGCTTTTGTTCTTTAGCATATTTAATATTATTAATATAATATTTTGTTTTTTTTTTTATTTTTAGCAATAACATGTAAAAGCTTATATAGTGTTTTCGTGTTGGTGTCAATCGTTCCATTCTTTTCTTCTGTTCTCAAACTCCAAAACGGACGGAGTGATAAATGTGCCTAACCTCAATGTGATGGACGCCCTAACCGAAATGGCAGTAGAGACAGAGAGAGCTAGATGATGAGATGATGAAAGAAAGATAAAGAAATGTGTCTACATGCGAAAAATCCTATTGAAAGAGATATTCCCATATTCTCAGCTCTTTCATGAACTTCATTCATTTGGTTCATTAAGTTTTCCAAAGTACTAATAGAGCTAAGAGCCCCCTAGATGGATTATCGCGAGAATGTCCCAAAAGTGTTAGTAGAGCTTAAAGTCCCCTAGATGCATTATCGTGAATGTGTCGAGAATGTCTAAATTGGCGATAGTTTTGGTTCTAAGTTAAACTTACTGAAAACTTTGAAAAAAAAACCGAAGCTTAAAATATTAAAATATAAATACAATAGTAGTCTATTCAAAATTTAAAAATTAGTGATCGAATGTTGTCTAATAATGTTGTTATAAATGGATAGAAATAATAAATATATATGAAATGCATAGAATAATCGATACTATCGCCAAACTATCGTAAGTGCGACGATAAAAATGTTTTGCAGTGTAAAATGTTATTTCATTCATCGTTAGGCATAAAGTTTTCGATATTAATTTAGTAATTTGTATAGATTTGTTTAACCTAAACCGATTTGTAAGCTATGGCTAAGTTATATAGTTGTACGGTTGTTATATAGTAAGTAGTATGCATGTATTGCCCGATCTATATGTATATAGAAGTGTAAGTGTGTGGGTGTGTCTGTGTGTGGGTGTGTCTGTTTTAGGCTTAGGTGTGTTCCATGTAGTTTTGATTACGTCATTATTAATCAGTTTTATGCATATATATGTCATATATATACACGATATATATATATAATATATGTTATGTACCGCTATGTATATTTATTAGAGCTGCGATGATCACTCGATAGTGTCGTGAGTGTTCGCTCCCAGCTCTAATATTTAGTGGGCTCTTGGAGTAGGGGGTGGGGGGGGGGGGGTGCGTGGAGGCGTGGGGGTGGGTCAGGGACACATTTCACATATACATATACATTTTCATATTCGTATAGTTGTTGTTGTTGTAATAATATTATTAGCTGCTATATCCTTGCCTAGTGGCTCTGCTTAAATGGGTATTACTTTAGTACTTTTTTGTTTTCTTCTTCTTCGGTTACTTCTACTTTCTCCTTTAGTGTCTAAGGCCGGCAAATCCTTTGCATGTGCTTAAAGTTTCTTATACCAATAAAGATAGTGTTCTCCATCCTCGACCATTAGCTCATCGACACCTGTAAAATATTCCAATTTCCAAGTCAAAACAAAACTATCGATAACAATTCTTTGGGGTTTCACGTACCAACAGGTGCAATAAGCTGATTCCCGGGCGTGTTGTTAGGATCGGGTAACTCGGGCAATCTATAGAGCAGCCAATAGTGGTATCTGCAAAAGAAGAATAACTCATATGTGTTATCGTTTTTACAGGGTATCACGGTGTCTGGCTAAACTTACCCCCGCGGCTCTTCCTTTTTGCCATAGAGCGTGTGCACATAGTGTCCATTGGGCCATTCGCGCGCTTCGAAAATGAATCTGAAATCGGTAGAATTATACTGATTATACTGTTCGATAAATTTATCGATAAGCTATAGAAACTTGATATAGTGCAGATTTTCAATGACTATACCAAATTTTAAGCTAACGAAAGAGTGAAACTTCAGGGGAAATACCATTATATTATATGGGTTATATCGATAACTCATTAATCGATTTTGACCTCTACAATATTATATAGGATATGTCTATCAAATGCGTTTGTCATTTGTTGTAATTTTACAATTGAAGAATTGTTATATAAATATTTAAGAAGATATAGCCTACTTATTGGGGTAAGATTAGCAGTTATCGATTAAAGACCGCGTATTAGAATATGCAGTATGCAGAAAATTGTTATCGATTATGTATAATATCTAAGATCAGCGACTATCGATAATTATTAGGTATATATTAGGTCTATATTGACTATTTGAATATCGATTTATTTTAAGTTTATTTATATCGATTGATTATATAACTAATGAGTATGATAGAATTGAAGATATTTTAGAATTTTGAACTATTTTACTTATATGAGGTAGAAATCTAGGTACTAAATGAATGATAATAATCGATTAATTAGGTATGGAATGATGGTTTCTACATTTAATAATAATCGATTATTTGTGTATCGAATGAAGTTTTCTATATACTAAAGAGCTTCGGACGTAAGAGTTAGGATGAAAATGTATGGTAGCTTTATCATTTTCGCATTAATACTATCGATAAATGAAGCTATCGATTATTATTATGAGGGTCTTCTCAGCACAAACCTCGGATCCATTTCGGCTGCCTGTGTCATGGCCTTGAAGAAGCTGGTGTTCTTGGCCGATACCAGCGACAGGGAGAAGGCCTCGGTCACATTGGAGCCCACCCACAGGGTGTACGTGTACGAGATGTTCTTGGCATCCGATTCCTCCGCCGATGAGCTAAGGCCGAATGGCAAGGCCAGCTTCGGTTCGCCATTTTCTGCGGAATGAGATCGTATGAGTGTGGCGCGACTGGTGGAGCTGCAGCTGGCTTACCTGTGGGATCGCTGCTCTCGCGAATGACGTGGTCACATTGCAGGGCCCGCACTGCGCCCAGACCCTTCCAGCCGAGCGCTAGGATAATGTCCGCCGTGAGGCCGACGCCAATGTCCGGTTCCTGGCCATCCTGCAGCGGTTCTTCGCTCCAGCCACCATCGGCGCGCTGACGATTGAGTATGTAGCGTGAGGCAGCCGTGCGGTTCCAGTGTCCGGCCGGATCGTATTCCAGATCCTGCAGCGCCTGCATGGCCAGAGCGGTGCTGCGCAGCGAACCAAAGCTGCCGCGCTGATCCTGCAGGCTGGCCAAGCCGCGTGCCGGGCGGCGCACGAAATGCTGCAGATGCCGATGTCGGTGGTCGGTGACAATGCAGCGCAGCGCCAGTATCACCATGGCAATGGCGTCCACACTCTGGTCCGTAACGCCGCTGGCGATGTCCAGCAGTCGACGGATCTGCCGCTTGCGCACATGCGCCGCCGAGCTGCAGGCGGAGAGCGTGGTCAAGGCGAACTCAATGTCCTGGGCGGGTTCGTGATGCTGCAGTGTGGCAACCAGATCGTGTCCATGGAAATGCTTGGGATCCTTGCACAGCGAGCCCAGAGCCAGCACATAGCGCGCCAGCTTGTCCAGATTGAGCGGCTTGGGCAGCGTATGATGGCGATCCAACATGGCCAGGATTTCGATTTCCATCTCCTTGACGGACAGCGTATCCTCCAGCTCCTGTATGACCAGCATATGAGCATCGGCGCTATCATTGGGATCCCGACCGCCCGACAGCTCCTTGGCCAGGATGACGACATGAGTGTCATTGCCCCAGCCGTAGTCCGAGGCGCGCTTCTCCTTCAGCCAGTCCAATGCACGCAATATGGCCTCCTGTTCACCCTTTGTGGGCGTGGCTGAGCCGAACGTTTCATGTGGCGATGAGGTGGGCTCTGCTGGCGTTGCTGACGCACTCAAATTGCTGCCAATGCCTGGCGGCAGCGCTGCAACTGCAAAGCCAACGCCGACGCCGGCTGTGGCTGCGACTGTGGCCTCCTGTTGCTGTTGTTGTTGCTCTGTGCCAGCTGCGCTGCTTGCTGCGGTTGTTGTTGTTGTGGCCGACGCAGGTGTGTTGACAGTGGCGCTGTTGTTGTTGTTGTTGTGTCGCTCGTAAGTAGTTAAGTTGTTGTTGTTGTTGTTGCTGCTGCCGCTGCTGCTGCTGCTTTCATTAAGCCGTTCATATGCTCCATGGGCCAGCAACGGCGCTGCTGTCGTTGAGGTAGAGCTGGCGACGCCAACATCAGCAGTCGCCGTCGACGTAGACGCCAGCGTTGCGTTCTCGGTCAGCGTCTGCGTTGGCGCCAGCAGTGCGCCGACAATAAGCAGCAATAACGGCGGCAGTGAGAGCATCTCTGTTGTTGTTGCTGTTGTTGTCGTTGTTCCTGTTGTTGTCGTTGTTGTTGGTTTTGCTGTTGTTCAGTCAGCTGGAAGAGGGCGACGAGAGCAAAGGATGATTCGGTTAGAGCGAGAGAGCGAAAAGCAAAGTCAGCGAGCAAATGTCAATGGATGAGGCGGTGGAGGCGGGGGAGGAGGTGAAACGGAAAGGAAAGGCAAGGAATCAAGCCAAGCATATGGTTGGCTGAGCGAGCGAGACGGGCGCGGCGAGGCAAGGCGTTGCCTTGAACTGAATTCGCTGGCTGCACACTGACACCAACAGTGCTGGCAAGTTATGAACAAAAATGGCTACTTTTTGGCTATATTTGGCGAAAATGGAGAAAAGACGCTAATGAAGGCCTGAAAAATTTGGCTTAAGTCTAGTTTTGGCGCTATTTGGCTATAATGGAGAAAAGAAGCTAATAAAGCCATGAAAAATGGCTAAAGTCTAGTTTTGGCTATTTTTGGCTATAATGGGTAAAAAACGCTAATGAAGTTATGAACAAATGGCTAAAAAGTAGTTTTGGGTATTTTTGGCTATAATGGAGAAAAGAAGCTAATGAAGTTATGAAAAAATGGCTAAAGAGTAGTTTTGGCTATAAGGAAAAAAAAATAGCTCAATTCATGAAAAATGGCTAAAGTCTAGTTTTGGCTAATTTTAGCTATCATGGAGAAAATAAGCTGAAAAGTGCATTGAATCAAGCTAAAAACTGAAAAATTTTGGGAAAATTTTTGATTTCCTTCGATTCTGGATGACCAAAAAATTAGGTATATTTTTGGTGTTTGGAAAATCGAAAGTTTCATATTTTTGTATGAGTTATATGTATAATATTTGCTCTATATATAATGCTTATAACGATGAACATCGAGGGGAATTCTCATAAGACCCAAAATTAAATTATACGGATTTATAAAACATTCATGAAAGGTTTGATCTATAAATGCTAATACTATAAATTTGATATCCTTAATTTCTATAGTCTATAAAATCAACAAGTTCATCAGATATAACAATATGTAAAAGTTTACAGTGAGGATGTTTGCTGATCTTCGATTTAAAATTAAAAAGTTTTTTACCTCGATGATTCTTTACGAAAAATATCGTTACATCGATGTTGGGTGTTCGATTAAATCTTACTACGCGTCCTTCTTTCTTTAGGAAATCTTCGAAAATTCTTTTTTTTTGTTTCATTTCCCCAGAACCTGTTCAGTGCCTTCTGAACTTAACCTGACCGTTAAAATAGGGTAAGGAAGTATGAATACATAGGGTAGTCTTTAATAAAGTACTAAGATAACAAGGCTGGAACATTTAAGATCCGCTTAAGATTCGACAATTGCTAAGCATTATATGCTATATAGCGATCCATAGCTGATGTCCAATGGTGTTACGATTACAATAGGACAAATTATGGCAGAAAATATCGATAATGCATCTTTATGCTATAAAATGGGAGTATATTTGCTATGATTACACCCTGCACCTCCTTGTACACTACTATTCCATTAAATCTTACAGATGTTTTTAAGACTTTTCTAAACCGTTTTGGAATTTTATTCAGTCAGTCAGGACAAATCGGGGCCTCGATGGACCAGTGGATTGGGCACTGTTCCGCCAAACAAGAGGTGTGGGTTCGAGTCCCGCTCATGTCAATATAGGCATGACTCTCCTAGAAAACCTAGGTTATGGCGTAGGATTTGACATCCACCCACTTAAGTGATGGAAGCAGATATAAAGGAAAATAGTGCTTCAGGCTTTGACCAGATAGGGTTGTTATGTTATATGTTATATTTTAATATATGCTCCCTCCAATGATCTAGTTTCTAAATGGCTTTTCTATTGTCTCTCTAATTACCAATTTAAGCAACTTCACAGCTAAATTTAGCTCGAAACAAATCTTGTGTCAACACTGACAGCCACGTCAGCACTGTGGTTCAACGTCATCTGTGTTTATCGATAATTAAGACATAAAGATCGATATGCGAGCAGAGCACGTAGCGCTAACCAGTGTGTCCGTGCCAGTGGCAAAGTCGGCGCCAGTGTGACCCCCCACCATTTGGGGACAGCTATTAAAATTAGTCATCAGGAAAGAAAAGCAAATGGCAAATGGCGAATTGGGAAAGGGGTAAGGGAAAAGCCCATACGGAAAGTTGCCAAGCAGCCAGCAACGTGGCGGACGACACAACACAACACAACACAACACGGCACAAAGCACTAAAAGTCCTTGCCCGCCCCCTGTGCAAAAAGGGCTGTAAGGGTTGGCTGAGCGGGGCCCTGGGGGGAGGGGAGGGGTGTTGTGTGTGTGCTGTGTGCCTTTTGCCTTTAACGAACAATAAAATTTAATTAAGTGGCAACAAAAGTGCTGCCCGCTGCTTACATAATGCAATAAATGTAATCAAATGTGCCGCAGCAACAGAGGCAGCGACAGCGACCGAGGCAGAGACAGAGGCAGCGGAAGCGGCAATAAATTTGTTTTTAATCAAATTAAAGACAGCAGCAGCTGTTGGCAGCGACGCTGACGTTGACAGCGGCAGCAGCGCTGTGAGCTTTAGCCGGAACAGCAGGCGCAGCAGCTGCGAAGCTATTACTTATTTTGCATATTTTATTAGTTCTTCTTTTGCTGTTCCTTCTCTACTGTTTGTTCTTCTTCTTCTTGTTAAGATTCTACAATTTTTTCATTGTTTTCTATGCACTTTTAAGCACTCTTTTTTAACTCTCTCTCTCTCTCTCTTTCTCTGCTGCAGCGCTGTCGCTGCTGCTGTTTCTGCTACTTCTTTTATTTCTCTTACTCCTTTGACAAGTGCTTTGTTGACTACTCTTCTTCTTTTTCTTCTTGTTAACATTTTATATTTGTTGTTGCTTTATTCCACTCTTTCTTTCTCTTCCTCTGCCGCTGCGCTGCCGCTGCTGCTGCTAATTTTACTGCTTCTCCTTTTACTCCTTTACTCCTTTTACTAGTTTTTCTTTTACTGCTCTCTTCTCTTCTTCTTGCAAATGTTATCCTTCTTTTTCTTTCTTCGCGCTTTCATTGTTCCTAATCAACTTTCTCTCTGTTTTCTTCTCTGTTGCTGCGCTGCTGCTGCGCCGCGGCTGCTTCTACTTCTACCCACTTATGTTAATTCTTCCACTAGTTTTTCATTAACTCCTTTTCTTTCTCTTCTTCTTCATCGTCTCTCTTTCTACATTTGTTGTTGTTGTGCTTGGTCACATATTTTTCCGTACGCTCTTTCTCGTTCTCTGCTGCTGCGCTGCCGCTGCCGCTGCTACACTAAGCTGAGCTTTAGGCAGTGCTGGCAATTTCGCACTTTTCCCGACAAATCTGGCTTTTTTGCACGTCCAACTACAAATAGATAGCCGAAAATGCGGCAATCGGGTTTTCTGGCTATTTTTATAGTGCACTTTCCCGCCAAACAAAATGTTGTGGGTTCGATCCTCACTAGGTTGTTGCGTAGGACTTAAGGGAAGCAGAAAAAAAAGTCAAATAGTGATTCACGCTGTGATCTGTTGGGGCTGTTATGGTCAAAACTGTTTCCTGAAAGTTGGCTTTTTTAGTCTTTTCGCAGAATTTTTCAGATTTTTTTCCTTTCTTTCCGTCAAAAATAGCTTTTTCTTGTGGCAGCACTGCTACCAACACCTTTTGACAGCAGCGACGCTTCAGCTGACGCCGCTGTCAACGTCGCACTCTCTCCCTTTCTCTGCTGCTGCGCTGCCGTTGCTGCTGCTGCTTCTATTTCTACTTATGTTAATTCTTCCACTAGTTCTTCTTTTACTCCTATCCTTTTTCTTCTTCTTCTTCACTCTTTCTGCCTTTGTTCTTATTGTGTTTGTTCAGCTCTTTTCCTCTGTCTCTCTCTCTCTCTCTGTCTGTCTCTCTGCTGCTGCGCTGCCGCTGCCTCACTAAGCTGAGCTTTAAGTTCATTAAGCTGACGCTGCGGCGCTGCTGCCAACAGCTCAGCTGACGTCGCTGTTCAGCTACTTTTCTTCTGTTGTCACAGTGCCTAATTAACTGCACTTTAAAGCACTCTCCTTTGGCCACTCGGCCCCCTGTCACTGTCTTTTCGCCGCCGCTGCCGCTGCCACGCTATGCTGCGCTGTAAGTTCATTAAGCTGACGCCGCTGTCGCTGCCAACACCTTTTCGCTCTAGTGACGCCGCAGCTGACGCCGCTGCCAACAGCTTTTACACCAGTGACGACGCCTCAGCTGCGGCTGCCAAAACTAGTAACGCCTCAGCTGACGGCGCTGCTCCTGCGGCTGCGGCTGCCTACAGTTTTTTGGCACTATTGACGCCTCAGTTGACGCCTCAGCCGACGTCGCTGCTGCTACTTACCTAGCGTCGTTGTCGTTGTCGTTGTCTGCGTCGCGTGCGCTCTCGCTTGCTCTGCTCACAAACACAGACACAGACACACGCACACGGCTTGCCTGCTGCTATTGTTGTTGTTGTTGTTGTTGCTGCCTATTGTGCCGATTTGTTGTTTTTGTTGTTGTTTGCTGCTTTGTTGTTTGTTCGTTGTTTGTTGCTGCTGTTGTTGTTGCTGTTGTTATTGCTGTTTGTCTATTGATTTTTTATTCGAAAAAAAACAACAAGAAAAAACACAAATACAAATACAACTATATAACGGTAATAGTTGTGCCGTTGCACACAGACACACGCACAAACACAAACACGTTCAATCAATAAATTATGAATGACTAATTTGTCGTTGTTGTTGCTATTGTTGTTGTTTTTTATGTAATCGCACTGCAAAAAGGACAAGGGAAAGCTTTTGAGAAGAAGCTAACGGTAAATTGGCTGAAGAATTGGCAAAAAGTGTTAAGTAAATTGTCGCCACACACACACACACACACGCACACACAACACACACACACACAAGACACACACACTAACAGCTGTTTGGCTGGGGTCAAAATCTAACGGTACTTTCGCTGGTCTAATTGGTCAAACAGTTGTTGTTGCAGCCTGTGGCTTGCAATTGTTTGTGCACTTGTTGTTGTTGTTGTTGCACACACACACACACACACACACACACACACACAACTACACAGTCACACACACTCGTAGGGGTAGTGGTAGGCTGGGGGGGGTGGGGGCACACACTTTGGTCCTTTGACAAGGAGAAGAATTGAAGGATTGAAGCTCTTGTGGCGGTCGCCGTCCGCTCTCGACTGACTGCACACTGCACACGCACCGCTGTCAAAAGCATGTCCTGTGCGTGTCCTGCCGCGTTGCCACCTGCCGCCACTGTGGCACCACGCAGCCAAGTAATGCGCAGGATGTGCGACAAACATCTGGCAGCGCTGGCATTTCTAAAAAGCCGCTTAGCCAAGACAAGCACCAGGTTCAAGGCAAAGCTAAGGCAGGCGCGCTGACCTGTTAAGCTTCTGTCATAAGCTGTTAAAACGTTGTGCTCTTAAAGCTAACATTATAGAATGCTGATCGTCACGGGAATTGTTGAAGGGTGTTACAGTCGATCTACTCTATAGTGAACTTTTATATAATGAAACTCTCCCTATTATGAATTGATTTCAAACACACAACTTTTTCGTTCCAATTTATTACACGAATGTCTGATTTCTGTATAATGAAGTTTCTATATAATGAAGTGATTCAAGATTCATTATATCCCTATATATCGACTGTATAAGTCTGTAAATCGATTTAGAGCTGTCCGTCTGTTGGTCCGTCTGGCTGTATATCTGTCTGTCTCTCTATCCACTTGAACACCTCAATCTCAGAGAATATAAGATCTAGAGATTTCAAAACTTGATCGAAAGACCCACATTGTAAGGGTTTTTGGATGCCAAGTGCCATTCGTCTGATTATTATTATTATATGGCTATAACAACCCCATCAGGTCAAAGCGTGAAGCACTATTTTCTGCTTCCTTCACTGAAGAACTGTTTTTTACGTGGATGGATTTCAAGTCCTACGCCATAACCTAGTTTTTCTAGGAGGGTCATGTCTATCGACATGTCCCCCCCTGTGGTTTAAAAAAATTTTGAAAATTTAAAACTCAAAATTTCATATTTTTTCCATTTCTGCCATCAAAATTAGCATAAAAAACTATTATAAAACTTCGGCAAATGAGTTTCATTTTTCACCCAAAAATCGACCTTAAATCGAGTAAAATTTTGATGTGGAAAATGTAAGATTCCGTTTTGGGGCATATTTCAAACTCTTATAACTTCCTCTGGGGTATATTTCAAGCATCTATAACATTTTGTTCATGATTTTTGACTCCAATTTCCTCATTTAAATTTTATGCGATTTACGAAAACAAATTTTTTCTAATATTTTTGAATTTTGAAGTAATGCTCTTCCCTGTGTTTTGAAAAAATTTTGAAATTTTCAAACTCAAAATTTCATTTTTTTCCATTTCTGTCATAAAAATTACCATAAAAAACTATTTTAAAACTTCGGCAAATGAATTTCATTTTTCACTCAAAAATCGGCCTGAAATCAACTAAAATTTTAACATGGAATGTTAAAAATTGCCTCTGGGGATTACTTCAAAATCTCATAACTCAGCCAAATCAGCACCGATTTTCACTTTTTATACCATTTTGATCATGTTTTTTGATTCCAATTCGTTTCTTTTTCAAATTTTATTCAATTTGCAAAATTATATTTTTTCCGAGTTTTTTTCCATTTTAAAGAACAATAAGCCCGCTTCCCATAAAAAACATAGTTTTGAGGGGGATAAAGTGGAATTGACAGAATTGGAATTTGTTCCGCCCCCGTTTAGCTCAGCACAAGTTTAGCACATTGGCTTGTGTCTTGACTTTTAGCACAGTATTTTTTTTAGTACAATGGTTGTTGTGTGTACTAAGCGAGTGTGGAGCTTAGCTTAAATACCGGTAAATGACTGACAAATATCGAAAGAATAATATATTTCCCATGTTGATCCCTTTATAAAGGCTTGTGTCTTGACTTGGCGTTTTAATCGTAAAATAGGTAAGCATATGCGTCCCGGATGAGTTTCGTTGAGTGTGTCCGGATTTCATTTAGCTAATTTCCCGCTGGTTCTGTCGTTTTAGATTGGTATCAAACATGGGGATATTTAGTCTTTCCAAGAGAGTAAAATAATATAGGGCGCTGGATTTACGAATTATCTATGTAAAATTTGGGTACCAAATTGAGTCTCTATCTACAATAGTTTAGTCTCCAGATAACAAAATCTAGTTTTTTACCTTTGGCTATTTTGACCCACTTTTGGGAACTTCTTCATTATATAACTTATAGGTTCATGAGCCGATTTTTCTGAAATTTTCAGGATTGATTGATGATGGCTTTATAGTCATATTTATATGTTTCGGGGAATGATATAAGGACGAATATAATTTTGGTTGCCAATTTCTGAATACGATCTATGGGTATCTATATACTGCATTTCATGAGTCCAGCATAAAAATTGTGACTGCTAGAGATATTTCGTCACTTTACAAATAAATGGAGTGGTGTATCAAAATTTTGGGAAATCACATTCTGCAGTATTCATGAGCCGAAATACCAAATTTTAAACCGATATCTAAATAGTTTTTATCGATTACGCAACGATTGGATATGGTTATAGGCTATATACATACTTTAGGCCTTCTTCCAAGCCTCCTTCTGCCTGTTACATGGATTCCAATAAAACGAATATACCCATTACATAAGCCATTAGTTTATTAAGCATTTTCTGCTAAACATTTTTTTTAGCCATTTTTCCATAGCTACAAAAGGCTGCCAACACTGACGCCCGCTTTCGTTAAGGCTTATGTCTTGGCTAAGCTCGTAGGCTTGTGTCTTCACTTAGCTGGTGTGTGTGGACGCTTAATACAGGTTTCCAAAGACAGGGCTGTTATGCAGAAACCCAGTATTTAGCCAGGACACACACACAAAACTGACTGCAAATTCAAATATTGCGTGGTTTTGCTTTAAGTTAAACCGTTTAAAGCGTGCTTTAATTTGTTTAATTAATTTGTTAATTAATCTGGCTTTGCTTTTGGCTTGAAATCGAGACTCGGGCTGCACTTTGACCCTCAGCTGGCGCGCGTTGCATGTTGCCGGGCAACGCCGGCGGCAGCGAAAATTGCGCGTGAAATTTGATATAGTTTTGCGTTGTCCGCAAATGCCGACAAAACAACAACAACAACAACAACAACAACAGCGATAATAACAAGGATAATAAGAACAACAAAATGCCAAGCCGCTGCTGCTGTTGACGTCAGTTCAAATGGACGACGCGGCGTGCAGCGACCCAATTCCAATTCCCAGCTGATTCCTGATTCCTGTCCAACTGTCCGTCTGTCCGCCTGTCCATCCGTCCCAATCCGTCCATCCGTCTGCCTCCCGGCTTGCCTATCCTTGTGCGGATCGAGCAATTAAAAGAACAAGCGGGCGTATCGCTTACCTCAAACGCGACAGACTGAAATCTATATGGGACGAGTCGAGCCAAGTCGGGACACGTCGGGACAAGTCGGAGGAGGAGGAGCCAAAAGGAGTCGCGGACCAACAGGGGGGGGGGGGGTAAAAAGAACCCACCAAAAGCGAAACAAAAGCCAAAAAACACACAAATACAATAAGAACCCGGGCAAAAAGGGAAGTTAATATGCTCGTCCTGGCCTCGGCCCTGCCTTATGAGCGGGGTCCATTGTGCAGTTATGACAGCCGTCCCCCTGGCAATACACTGGCCGAAACTAGTTTCGAGCTAATAACCACTATCTACAGCTCCGAGGCTCACAGGACACTTAATACTGGGTTTTTGGGTTCAGTGTAACGCCTGCAGTTTCAGTTTCCAAGTCGGGCAGGATCAAAGCGTTTTTGGGCAAAGCTTTTGTGCCTGATCCTGGGCAGCTGCCGCAAAAGGAGTTGTTGAATGGCCAGGACAACATGTGTGTGGCACCTACCCCCCACCCCCCCAGGCAAGGAACACATTTTAACGCACAATTTGAGGCGACAATCAAGGTGAATCAGCGACAATTATCCTGGTAATCCTAGACAACTCTTTACCCCCCGACAGATGCTACTGCAGCTACTTAGCTTCTCAACTTGCTGCCGCTATCTCAAGCGGAGGTATCCTGCCAGACAGACAGACAGACAGACAGACAGACAGGACAGACAGGACCTTTTTGAGGCGGGGGCCAATTGTCGATTGTCTGTTTCCGCTTAAGATGGCATGGCAAAAGGTGAAAAGGATGCGCCGCCTAATTGTGCCGTGGGTGCTCGGTGTCTGCTCAGTGTCTGCTCCGTCTCTTTGATCCTTTGAGCCTGTCTGGGGTGCTGTCTGTCCGCCTGTCTTCTGATCTGTTGCTGTGATATCCTGCGTAATATTTGGCAAGCCAATTACTGCATTTGCCCAGTGTTTGCTTAGCCGGCGCCCGAGGACCTCGCTCGCAGGATATTTATTCAAGCCTTGAGCCTGTCGGCTGCTGCTTCTGCTGGAGATAATAGAGCCATAGAGCCTTGAGCTATTATCCTGCGCAATTTCCACGTTTTTGCATTCGGCGATTCTCTTTTCTCCATTCTCCATTCTTCCCTGCGCCCTTTTTGCGCAATCGAAACAATTGTCCTGGCTGCTGGCTGAGCGCAGGCAGATCCTCGTTACGCCGCCTGCGCGCGATCCCATCGATCTGATAAAAAACACAGAAATTCCAATCCAAAACAATCCAAAACAATCAAAGAAAACAAAACAAAAGGAAACAAAATAAAATCAAATAAAACCCAAAGCGAATCCGCATCGAAATGCGCCGGAAAAACAATGCAAAACCTGGCGAAGGCGCAGCCCGATGATAAACAGGACAATGGGGAATGCATCCTGCCCTCGGCTGGAGCGGGCCTTGAGGCTGCACCCAAAAAAAAAAGGATCAATTCGCCAGGCAGATCCCAATTTTTGGGCAGGTCCTTTGAAGCAAGTTGACAAAGCTGCAATTGGCATTGGTTCATCAAAGTCAACTCGGGTTCGGATTCGGATTGGGATTCGGATTTGGGTTCGGTTTTGGGGTTTTCGATAGATTAAAGAGTAGTTTTTGTTTCGGTTTTATATCTCAACTTGTTTCGACTTCAACTTAGTCAACACAGTGGAGCTAGAGCAACAGAGTCCTTCAGGCAGTGATAGGATATGGCCTCAACATGAATGGGGTTCGCACCCACGACCTGTTGTTTGGGGGGAGAATCCGATATCCACTGCATTACCGAAAACCCTATGGTTCCTTTTAACTTTGAACAGTTTCTGTTCTACAAGTGGAAGAGAATTTGATTAGGATTCGCCTTAAATTTACTGAAATTTCACAGGTTGCAAAATCTTTGGGTTTTATATAAAAATCCGTAGTATAAATTGAATTGTTTCTCAGATAAAGCTCATAATTAGGTTCAAATTTAAGCTAATCTTGAAATAATTTATAATTACGCCCTTCTTAGGAGTTTATTTATAATAAACCAAACCGATTTGCAATTCCATAATGGTCCATTAAACTTCATTTCTATCCATTAAACTACGGACATTTCAACCGTTTGGACTCAAATTTTTCATAAAGCTTCTAATCTATTACCGATTTATAAACTTTAGAGCTTTAAGCTAATTTTGAGTTTGGTTCAGGTTTTGGGATATTTGTGCTTTGAACGATTTCAAATTTTAAATTTTGCTTTCGGTGCAATTTTGAACCAGGCTTAGATATAGATCCCTCTTATTAAGGGGTACCAACGGTTTGATTTTGCTTGATTATTATGATATATCCGAAATATTATCCAAAAATTTGAAGACAATCGAATAAGTATAAAAGAGAGTGGAAAGTTTAAAAAAAATACGCCTGCTTTGCCGACTTTCATATATACCAAGGCAGGGGATCGGATGGATAAAGCTGTCAATTCCACTTTATCCCCCTCAAAGCTATGTTTTATATGGGAAGCGGGCTTATTGTTCTCTTAAATAGAAAAAAATTTGGAAAAAATTTTATTTTGCAAATTGTATAAAATTTGAAAATGAAACCAATTGGAATCAAAAATCATGAACAGAATGGTATAATTTGTCAAAATCGGTGCTGTTTTGGCTGAGTTATGAGATTTTGAGATTTTGAAATAATCTCTATAGGCAATTTTTGACATTGCATGTTAAAATTTCGATCGATTTCAGGCCTATTTTTGAGTGAAAAATGAAACTCATTTGCCAAAGTTTTAAAATATGCCAGAAATGGAAAAAAGCTGAAATTTTGAGTTTTAAATTTTCAAAATTTTTTTGAAAACACAGGGGGGACCCTTACATAAAAATCCACAAAATTTAAAAAAAATTTTTTTTTACGAAATGAATCAAAGTTGAAAAATAGACGAATCGAAATCTAAAATCATGAACATAATGGTATAACAAGTCCAAATCGGTGCAGTTTTGACCATGTTATGAACGATTGAAATATGCCCCAATTACGAGATATAAAATATTACTTGATTGTTAGACAAATAGAAGGGGCCTTGGTGGACCAGTGGATAGCCCACTAACAAGAGGTGTGGGTTCGAGTCCCAGTCATGTCAATAGGCATGACGGCTCTAGAAAAATAGGTTGAGGCGTAGGATTTGAAATCCATCCACGTAGAAAAAGTTCAGTAGTGAAGGAATATAGTGCTTCAGGCTTGGACCCAATGGGATTGATATGGTATATAATAATAAAAATAAATTGAGCTTTAAAAACGTAAAAATGAAAACATCCAATGAATATGGAGATTGGTCTTTGGTATTATTCGAGCTCTTGCTCTTAGAAATGTTCATAATAGTAGAGATATAGTTTGAGCACTTATCAATAAGGCATATCTTATTTCCTACGTGAAGGGTTCTTCAGAATGAGGCATCTCTACTACAAAGTTCCCGGGGTTCCTTAAAAACGTGATACCTATGGTAGGTATTTTCGATTTGTGCAATTTGTTCTAGTTTATTGACATGTGATCAGCTTAAGATACAGTCGAATCCCGATGATTTGTCCCTCGCTTAATCGAAAATCGCGATAATTCGAATAAATTTCTGGTCCCCTGAAAAAAACCCTATTAATAGA
>JBANCY010000072.1:0-85602 GCA_037040045.1 Phorticella flavipennis
AAAAGCCTCGCCAGAGGAAGATGCTTCAGGTTGTGACCCGATAGGGTTGTTATAGCCACATAATAATAATAATAATACTATAACATACTCTACTATTTTCCATAAAGTATCGTTAAAAGCGGCGCTAATATAAATTTAGCTCTAAGATAATGGGATATTTCCCAATTTTTAACACGAAAAAACAAGCAATAGGTTCAGGGTTAAGGTAAATTTGAAATTTTGTTTACTGAGTAGTGCTGGATGACATCATATTGAATACATTTCCTGAAAACACAATAGACCAAAGTGTCCATCTGGGCACGGCGTCGGAATCTATCGGAAAAATCGAGTCGCGGGTCCAAAAATAAATAAAACTAGCTTTTCCCGTGTGGGAATGAAAGTCTGCAAAGCCCGCAAAGGCGTCATTTTAGAACTTCAGAAAGAAAACTTAATTGAAGAAGAACAAGATTATTGTATTTAAGATATTGTTTCGAACAGGCCTGGACCTTTTTAAAAAATCCCTAAAAAAAAATACAATGGGTCGTGTCGGGCCTTAAAACTGAATGGTATTTTACCAATTTCAAACAACTCGGGTCTAAGTTTAGTTTTCTTCTAATTAAGATAATTTATTGGATTTTTTCTTATTATTCCTCCTAGAAAAACTAGGTTATGGCGTAGGACTTGAAATCCACCTACGTAAAAATTGATTTTGAGTGAAGGTAGCTAAAATGAGGACATATACTGCTTCAGGTTGGGACTCGATGGGGTTGTTATATTATGGCCATAATTGGGGCCTCGGTGGACCAGTGGATAGTGCACTGTTCCGACAAACAAGAGGTGCGAGGTCGAGTCCCGCTCATGTCGATAGGCATGGCCCTCCTAAGAATACAAGGTTGTGGCGTAGGATGTGAAATCTACCAACGTAAAAAAAGTTCTTCAGTGAAGGAAGCTGAAATAAACGAAAGTAGTGCTTCAGGTTTTGACCTGATAGGGTTGTTATGGCCATAGAATAATAATAGTAATACAATAATAATACTCAAAATACAATTTCTCTTAGGTCTTGTTTTACGTCAATCCAAAATTTGAACCGATCAACAAAAGCACGCATATGCAAGGCAGGGCAGGGCAGGGCATGGCATGGCAACCACATCCTGGTGCAATTGAAAAGCTCTTCCGAAAGGGTTGCGCATAGAAAATCGATGATGAACAGAGGAACAGAAAGGGTAAAAAACAGCTGTGGAAACAAAACAGCAGCCTCTCTGTGTGTGTGTATCTGTGTGTGTGTATTGATATGAGTATGTGTGCGTGTGTAAGCCACCGCATACCCCCCCCCTCCTACTGCCGCCTAACGCCTCGACCCCCTCGACCGCCCTTCAGCGTTGAGCTGACTGACTAGCATCCATAACAAAGACAAATTAAACAAAGAAATCAACGGCACTGGCAACGGCAGCAACAACAACAACAATAGCAACAACATCAACAACAACAACTAGCAGCAGCAACAAACAACAATGAGAAATCACAGCAAGCGACTAAAAATAGCAAAAACACCTACACAAGCCACAAGCAGCACAGCAGCAACACCCCGCCTCGGGCCCCTGGCCGCTCGCTAACAAAAGCGCCAAATTTATATATAATATATAATATATATATATATATATATGTACACGCCCACCTAGCCAATTCCCTGCACACGGCCAACAACAAGGCGACCACCTAACAACGAAAATTAATACAACAACTACAACAACAACAACAACAATTGCTTCTAATTTCGAGCTATTGATTCAGAAAGCAGCAGCAGCAGCGGCAGCGGCAGCGGCAGCGCGTCGTTGCGTTGTTTCTATAATCAACAAATTGACAGCAACAGCAGCGGCAGCGCGGTCGCATCGCAGCAGCAGCGCAGCAGCCACCGGAAGGCATTTTGCGAAAGGGCAAACATTGAAATGCAAATAGACAGCGCAGCGACGTCGCAGCGCAGCAGCTTTTGTGCACACACACACACACACATATGCACACCCATCTATAAATGTACAGTGAAACCTCTCTACAATGGACAGCGGCGGTCACTTGAAGTTTGTCCATTATTGAGAGATGTCCACTAATGGGAGGTTAATTTACATGCTTTTTCCCCCGTTTCCAAGTTTTGTCCATTGAAAGGAAGTGTCCACTTATGAGAGTGTTCACTGTAGTGGTTTCACTGTATATGTATATATATATATATATATATATATATGTAAAGGCAAGTACATAAAAAGCCCCACACGGCAGTGGTCATAGATGGTGAGAGAGAAAGCAAGTGCGAGAGAGTAACAACAACAGCGGCAGCGGCAGCGACAGCGGAAAGAGAGCAAAGCAGCGGGCCAAAAGCAAACACAAAAACACAATTGCCGGCCGGCCACATGAGATCACAGCGTGTGAGAGTGGGGCAGCGGGCGAGCGTGTGTGTGTGTGTGTGTGTTTGAATGTGAGGGCATGCACGGCTTGTGGGGTGTTGGGCGCAGTGGAGAGACGCAAACTCAAAAGGCAAAGAGACAACAACAACCAGAAGAGAGGCAGAAGAGAGCGGGAGAGAGAGTGCACGCTGCGCTGCCTTTGATGACGTTCTTCATGCTCTAAGTTTTCAATTTTTTTGTTTTTGTATTATTGACGCAGGCGTTCGACGTTGAAGTTGGCGTCGACAGCAGCCGCAGCAGCGGGCAGAGCACTTAATTTAGCAAAAGAAAGAAGACAAAAAACAAAACAATTAGAATTGGAATAGGAAGGGGAATGGGAATAGGAATGGAGATGGGAGATGGGCGAGAATGCAAATGCGAATGAGAATGTGAATGCAAATAACTGAAAACTAAAAATTACCCTATGACAGGCAATGGGGGCGGTAGGCGGGCGGCATGTGGCGTGGGGGTTGTCTATTAACTGCACAGTGTTATGTAAGACACGAAAAGGAGAAATATGGAAGAAGATCGCTTCAGATTCAGATTTTACAGGGTAGAAGTGGGCCTCGGTGGTCCAGTGGATAGCGCACTGTCCCGCCAAATAAGAGGTGCGAGTTCGAGTCCCGCTCCTGTCGATAGGCATGACCCTCCTTAAAAAACTAGGTTGTGGCGGAGGATTTGAAATCCAACCACGTAAAAAAGTTTTTCAGAGAAGTTAGCCAGAAATGAAGAAAAATAGGGCTTCAGGTTTTGACCCGAAAGGGTTGTTATGGCTATATAATAATAATAATGTAAGACACAAAAAGGAGAAATATGGAAGAAGATCGCTTCAGATTTTACAGGGTACAATTGTGTAGGCCCTACACTTGTGTAAGTGAAATTCTCCTTATTAGCCTCTAGCCTCTAGCAGCTGCAGCTTAGCTGTATCTATTTCTGTTTATACATCATAATATGGATGGAATATTTCTTGAATGGAACCGCCCACGTACAGAGTGCCAGGCAAGTGCCGAGTAATTTGAATAGTTGTATTAACTAATACGCGTAGGAATGAATGAATAAGTGAATGAATTGAGTCAATTACAGAGAATTTCTTTTGTTCTCAAAACAACTTTTCAACTTTAAGTCAAAAACAAGTAATATTTATCTTCGAAGTGCGAAGACTTTATATTCTAATCGCAACGATATTATATATGTTATTATACATTATATAGAATGATTTTACCAATATTTGGAATAAAATGCAAATGTTTTAGAATTAGGATTACTCTTGAAAATCTATTTCGCGACTATTTCGAAAATATCTCACTTTCCCATCAATTTTTTGCAGACATTTTGTAATATGACATCTGGAATGGCCCCAAACACCACTGATGAAATTGTGTATCTCAGGTGGAACCGTTATCTTTTTTATATGGCCTTAAGAACCCTATCGTGTTAGAACCTGAAGCACTATTTTCCTTTATTTCTGCTTCCTTCACTGAAGAACTTTCTTATGTGGGTGGATTTCAAGTTCTACGTCGAGCGAGCTGAACTACAAGATATCCTGTTCCCAATTGTGGAATACTGTCAGAATCGCATAATATCGTAACACGCACACATACACATATACAGGTTATAAAATACACTTTTCACCTTTTGCCAATTTGGTCCGTTTTCGGCAACTTCTGATAACTTTAATGTTTATGATCCGATCTGAAATATTCAGGATTGATTTATGACATATATATTCTCCAAATTCGGGCGTGGCATCAAAAATTAAACATAAACTTGATGGTATATACAAATCTTTGAACGATTTAGCTTTTGTCTTTAAGTTTACTTTGGTACTTGATACCTTGGTACTTTGATATATGTGGTCCATTAACAAAATTTGACCAAAACAATACTTTTAGGAAGAGCTAAATTTTTAGAGAACCTATTCAGATCGAGAATTCGATTTAGAACCGGTTCAAATTGCAACCCCATTTTGAACTTTTGTTTTCACTCTTCATTCCATATTCGTTTAAGAAAAGATAAATTGAAACCAGGTTTGTGCAGGTTTGATTCATCTTCTTGGTTTTCCCAACGAGTCGCTTCCCTTTTCACCGACCTCCACCCCTGGGAATCTTATTGCCAAAATGGATTTGCCAGACAAGAGAATTATTTCCCTGTTTTCCATTTCGAGTAAACAACTGTTAGTAAACAGAGCAAAAAAATACTTCTGATCTGCGCGAAAGGAAGACAAGAAAATGGGCAAATGGGAAAAAGAGAACTAGGAATAAAGATAGATAGAAAGAGAAGAGAATACAACAGTAAAAACAAAAAATGTTGGTGCATTGACACCTCTGCCTCTTTTGCCTATCTAAAGCTCTATCTCTCTCACCGTCTCCCTCCCTATCTCTGTCATCAGTCCAAATTCTCAACCACCGCACGCATAAGCAGATCGGGGAAGATACAGACATATGCATATGTACGATAGATAATCTTGGCATAATTAAAGCCAAATGTAAATGTAAATGTATCTGATAGATATGAGCGCACGGAGAGACCGACATAGGGCCAGACAGAGATGCCGAGACGTGCCATTAGCGTCTGAATTCGCAACTATGTGGTAAGTCGATCTATTTTTACGCCGAAACAAAGAGCATTACATAAATAAGTGCATGGGCAGAGGAACAGATACAACCGAAAGATTCAACCAGATACTAATTTCAAGCTATTTTTGGCCGTATTCTAGCCGAAAATGGCAAATACAGCGGGCGCGTGCTCAGTGCGCGCTCTCTTCCCGTCCCCCGTCCCCCGACCACAACTCTTGACTCTTGGCGTGGCGCCATCTAACGGCGGCAGATGGCAGCAAGGGGTTGGCAGGCGGCAATGCAATAAAAGCCAAGGAAAAACTCAATAGTCATAAAAAATAGCCAGGGTAGAAGCCCATCGCAGAGATAGAGGGCCACAAAAGCGTTCAGGCTGATAGCAAAATGGCAGTCTAGCAGCACCCCCTGCTGACCGGGGGAGGTGAAAGGGGGCACTTGTGGGGCTTGCTCGGATTGAGCCATTCAAGCAGGGCTCGGTTGCTGCCAAAGGGGATGCACCAGCAAGGGGGAGCCCCGGACACGAGGTCAGTTTATATATTAGTTGGGGCCAGGGGACTGTGGGTCTGGGTGTGGGTGTAGATTAAGCAGTCGGCAAGGGGGGAGGGGGGTGCTCAGGTCGTTGATAAATTGTATGTTCTTCGTCTGCCTCTGCTTTGACTTTCCCAGCTGCAGCTAAACGAGTTTTCCCTACATTTCATAGAGTAGCCATTCATTCATCCATACTTCCAGCCAGCCATCCATCCAGCCAGCCATCCCTCAACTTAATGTGTTCTCGCACGCGCGTTCTATCTCTCGCTCTCTGTCTCTGTGTCTCTATCTATGTTTCTCTATTTCTAGCTCTTTTTGTGCTTCTCTCCATCTTTCTCTTTACACGCTCAGCTGCCTCGTGTTGTGCAAGAAGCAGCGCTGCCGCAGCATACAAAGGGCAGACGCGAGCAGCGCTAACAAAGCGTCTTGTGTAACCTGATCTACACACATAACACACACATACAACACACATACAACACACATACAACACACATACAACACACATACAACACACACACAACACACACTTCTCGAAAAAAAAGAGAGAGCTGAAAACAATAAACCAGAACACAAAGCGCCGTCCAATATTTTAAACAAGATCTCAGTCGACATCGGCCCTTACGTTCAGAGGGGGAGGGGTCAGGGCAAACCACTCGAAAACTGCGCAACAAAATCGTTTGAAATAGATGTAGTATATAACTATACCGTAGTATATACCCTAGACTCATGGAGTAAGCCTAAAAGGGGTATATGACAGATCCTCCATAGTACAAAGCATAAGGCTTGACCCATTCAATTTAATATGCTTCCAATTAGAATACTACAGATTTCAGATAATACGCACAGAAGTTTCTCTATTTCTCTAGATTTTTTATCGAGCTATGATATGAGCCGCAATGGACCAAACCAAGGAGGTGTGGTTTCGTGTCCCACTCATGTCGATAGTCACCCACCCAACTAAGAAAAGTTCTTCCGTGAAGGAAGAAGGGTCAGGCTTGTGACCAGATAGGGTTGCTTTGGCCATATAATACAGTCGAACTTCTCTATAGAGAACTTCTATACAATGAAGCTCTTCCTATTATGAATTGATTTCAAACACACAACTTTTTCGTTCCAATTTATATACATGTATATATAATTTCTGTATAATGAAGTTTCTATATAAGGAAGTGATTTAGGGAAGTTCGACTGTATAATAACAAAAATTAGGACATGCCCCCGCACACTACTTAGCAGCTATTTTTGTCAATAGATCCTGAAAATCATAAGTATCGTATCATAAGTCTACCATATTTACTATATTATCTACATATAACTTGAACCGATGATATCATGCGAATTATATCATTGATAAGATATATCGAGTATATATACAGAGTATCTAAGTCTTTGCCTCGTTCTAAATAGCTCTGCTGTTGAGTATCTAATACAAACACACACACACAAACACACACACACACACACACACATATATCCAGATGTTTTTATTCTCTGTGTGTGTGTGTTTTACAAGGCCTTTCTATGTGTTGCAATAGCAACAACTACAACTACAACAACAAAACTATCACAACACGCTTCAACAGGCAAAAACCATAAAGAAGAGCGCAGATTAGTTAAAAAGAGAGAGCGCCAGAGAGAGAGGCAGTCTGAGAGAGCCGCAAGAAAAGGCCAGCCGCTGCCCAGCAACGTGACAAGCCCCAAAATAAAAAACATCCGTAGAAGAAATAACAATAAACGCGGCGAAATTCAACACAGGCAAACAAAATTCAACACACACGCACGCAAAGCAAAGTCAACACAGCAGCACAACAACAACAACAACTGAAACTCAACATACAACACACAGACACAGACACAGACAGACGCAAGGCTTAGTTGATGACGTTAGCGTTACGTTATGCTGCCGGCGCAGACAGCGCTGCCAGCGTTGCCGTATTGACCGTGACGACAGCGAGCAACACACAATCGTCGTTGTGTTCCACCTTATTTTTCGTTTGCTTCGCAGAGAAACCAGAGAAACAACAACAAAAACAAACAGAACAAAGCATAAGCAACACTATCGATAAATCTCGGCCTAAAGAAAGTAAACAATACACAATCACGTCACGTCTCCATTTTCTTCTCACCGGTTCTGGGTTCTGGGGCAGCACACCTTCGGTTTACCGTGAAAAACTCCCCAGCAGAACCTCACACCCCCTGCCCCTTCCAGTGATTGCAGTACGCAGAATAAACAGTCAGACAGAGGGTAACATGTGGCTGGCTCTGCCCGGCGGCTTGGCTTAGCTTTTGAGATTATGTCATAGGAATTGACGTTGACGTTGACGTCGGCGTCGGCTTCGGCGTTGACGCGGACAGCGCAGCGGCGCAAAACCACCTTGAGGAAGATGCAAGGAGGGAAGCCGAAGCCGACGACGCGTCATAATATTATATGTATATGCGCAATAATCAGAGGAAAACTGTGTAAGCAGATATACATAGAGCATTACCGATCCAAGAGATTCCCTTGATAGTCATTATATCATAATGAAAAATACGTCGATTATTTGATTAATACAATCAGAAAACTATATTTTTTAAACGCTGCATAGAAACCTTTGACACCCTGTGTAGCTGGATGCTGAAAAAAAGAGCAATCTCCGAGATACCCTGTAGCCAGTTTATGAAATGAATTCGTTAAAATCTGTTAAAGTTGCAGTCCGATTGCTATGAGTTTTTTAGGTTAGTTTTATATCTTTAATTTATATCAGTTAGTCGTATACTATTATAGCATAACAACCCTATCGGGTCAGAGCCTGAAGCACTATTTTCCTTTGTTTATGCTTCCATCACTGAAGAACTTTCTTATGTGGGTGGATTTCAAATCCTACGCCACAACCCAGTTTTACTAGGAGTTAGCATTCTATATTGCGATCGAATATCTTTCTGCTACTTTATATAAGCACTTCCATGTGAAATCTTGTAATTCTGCCATTACAATTACGCCCAATAATAGATTTCAATGGAATTACAGGTGCAAATGAACACGTAAACATTGGAAATAAACTTGATCTACGCAACTTCCACATATGAAATTTAATATCTGAAATCGAGGCACTAAAACAGACAACCAGGTGTATTCGACTCCTCGTGCAATAGATATACTTTATGAGAAGATACCCATTTCCTTCTGCCAGGGTATAAAAATAACAGTAAGTTTAGTAGTTCGGTAATCAATTGGAAAAACTTTACCGATCTTTAAGTTTTTGTAAATATTTTTAGATACAGTTCCAGCTACTTATAGCCTCTCTCATATCTTTCCGATTCCTCATGTATTTTTTCTTAGAGAATAAAGAAAGCTGTGATAAAGGGTTGTATGCATGATATACATCTATATATAGAGGTAGAGTTATATATTTCCATTTCGTATGACGTTCTTGCGGTTATATGGATGACGCCACCGAGAATGATGTCAATGGATTTGGTGGTGTCTCTTGGTGGTTGCTGCTGCTGCTACTGCTGCTGCTTCTGCTGCTCCTTCATTTCCCGGTTGGTGGTGACTTCTCCCAAGTGTTAGGCAAAATATTCATTTATGCAACTCGCGAACGATTTTCTTAGTTTTCGTTCGATTTCAATATGCCTAGAAGAAGGTGGGTGGGCTTCGGTCTGGTCTGGTCTGGCTTGGACTGGGGGGATGGGGGTGGTGGGATGGTGGATGGAAGCTTTCGAAGCGAAAGGCTTTTCATGTTTGGGTGGTGGATTTAAAGTTAACGCCGTAACACACACCGTTATCAGCGCCAAATCCTACCCAATGTGAGGGTGTGCGCTGGTATTCCATTCCAGAGAGAGAGTGGGCGGTTTTGCGAGGGGCGGAGGAGGAGGAGGCGGCAGTGGGCTGGGAGGGAAAGGTTAACGCTGCTTTTATGGCTTCTGCTGCGGGTTAAACATCTGACATTTGGGTGGTCGTAGAACTTTTTTGCAAACAAAGGAGAGCTCAGCTCGGCTCGGCTCGGCGCCCTAGCCAACAACAACAACAGCAACAACAAGAACAGGAATAAAGAAAAACATCATCATCATCCGCAAAGGCGGCGGCGGCGGCAGCGGCAACGCCGATAACAACAATTTGATTGCATCCAAGAACAAAGAGCAGCGCAGCAACCGACGTCGACGTTGGCAGCAGGAACGCCTCGCAAACAACAAAATCGAAACTGAAATCTCCACATGGCAATAACAAACACATGCAGTCGACGCTGACGCCGACGCTGACGTCGACGGCGACGTCAACATCCGCGGCAATGCGGGCAGCGGCTATTTTAAAGTGCAGCCAGGTTTTATGTGGCATGCCGAAAATGCTATACCCTATGAAGCGATTGGGCGGACTACCAGCATATCTGGATCGATAGTTTGCTATATTTATACTCTTGGAAGAACATTATATATTCATTATTATTATATGGCCATAACAAACCTATCGGGTCAGAGCCTGAAGCACTGTTTTCCTTTATTTCTGCTTCCTTCGCTTCAAATTCTCCGCCACAACCGAGTTTTTCTAGGAGGTTTCATGCCTATCGACATGAGCGGGACTCGAACTCGCACCTCTTGTTTGGCAGTGGTCCACCAAGGCTCCCTTAACATTATACAGTCGAACTTCCCTATAATGAATCTTGATGGGACCAGAAAATCACTTCATTATATAGAAACTTCATTATACAGAAATTATATGTATATATAATGAAATTGAAACCAAAAAGTTTCGTGTTTGAATATAGAAGTTCACTATAAAGAAGTTCGATTTTGTTCAAAAATTGCCTTCAGAAGGCTCAGAAGAAAAGCTAAGCCGTCTGTCTGGTTGGACAAATTGGACTAGGTCATATATTGGACATACAAGTAAAAGTCGCATTTGTCCATATTTCTCCTGTTCTTTCAGATTTGTCATTTTAGTTTTGCACACATTGAAGTGTGTATAATATCTATTCTTCCTGCCAATTTCACGAGGATTCGGTAAGCCGAAGATAATGTCTTCCCTTATTTCATATTAATCCTCAAGCTGGCTAACAAATTGGTATACCCTGTGGTAGGGCATACAAAGCAAGGCGAAAACTTCTCTTGTTGTTGTTGTTGCTGCTGCAGCAATGTGGCAGACGGCAAAAGCAGATGCACGCTGAAGCAGCGGCAACAGTCAGAGTCCTTATCAGTCAAGTTTAAAGAATTTGTTTCGGTTTTTTGAGTTTTTTTTTGTTTTTTAGCTTGTTGCAAAGTGAAAGGCGGTTGGGTACAGTTAGTTGGGATCAACAAAACGAAAAGAAACAACAAAAAACGCTCATTAGCATATATATATATTTTGTGTTTGTTTGTGTGTGTGTGTGTGTGTGGAAACCCTTAAAATGCTTTACCCCCCTCCCCCCTCCAACGCACAAAGTGACAATTGCAAAATTAAAGGTAAACTGTAAATACGCTGTTTACCGTTGAGGAGAGAGTGCAGAGAGCGAGAGAGCGCGCAGAGAGCAAGCCAAGTGTTCGCTCTTTGTTTCTTTATTTAGCTTCTTATTTTCTTTTATGCGCTCTATCGCACCGGCTAAATCGCTGCCGCCGCAGCGCCGCGCCGCGCCTCTCCCTAACCAAACAAACGCTATATGCAACTAGTTGCAACGGCGCTGCTGCCCACTAAAGCCAATAAGCAGCAGGCGGGTAGCTTGATTCCTATTGTCTGTTTGTGCGTCTCCTGCCGGCTCTCCTTGCGCCCGCACTGGCAGCACTGCCTTTCTCTCAATCGTCGATCGTTGCGCTCTCTATCGGTTTTAACTCTTTGTTTGTCCGATCAGACTTTCTATTGGTCACTCTCTTAGTTTCAGCAGAGCGCAAAGAGAGTGAATCACGTTAAGCATAGTAACACACACAACCACACACACACGCACACATAACTCTCAAGACAAAGCATAACACACAACAAAGGCAAAAAACACAACGAAACGATAACATAAAAATCACAATCGAAATCATTTTAAAAAATTTTCATTTTTTACACAAAATTTTGTTTATTTCTAAATTTTTATTAAATTTAAATTATTTTTTATTATGAATGTTCTGCAGAAAACGCCATAAAAGCCCATTGTAAAAATTCGGATTGGAATCACTTGGCTTAACTCCCGTCTGTCATATAGACATATACAATAAAGACCCTTAGTTTTCGAACTATCTCAATAAAACTCAATGAAACTTGACACAAAAGTCTTCTATTGTTATTCATCCGCACAATAATTGTCTAAACTATATTATATAATTTTATCTAATTTATCCATATTTCAATATTTTTAAGCTATTCCATTCTTAATTTTCTCCATAATCAACAGTTTTACCAAATTTCAACATAATCTGTCTATAAGAACGGTAGTTATCATTGTATATTTTTGTCCTTTCCTCATATATTGCAGCATGTCCCCCGTCCGTGTCGCGGGTCTGTCGTAAACTTGATTGAATGGGTTTATCAGGTCAAAGGTTCGAAGGTTCAATTCGACACAATTTGATTTTCAACGAAATCTTCCTTTTTAATGTATCTCAAGAGGTATAAAACCTAGTATTTTTCGTTGATTACAACTCTGTTGGCAAAGCCTCATCCAAGGGGTTTCCAAAATATAGGCGTATTTCCCTAAAAGAGCTTCAAAAACTGCTGATGAAAGGAAGGAAGGAAAAACAAAGGGTACTAAGATTATATGGTTTTATCAAACCTCAAAATATACTTATTACTAATACTCGTATAAATTTCTCGGCACGGTTGAAAATCTAAATCGAATCCCATTCTATTGAATAGAGTCAAAGCTCTTCGGATATTTCCCTTTTTTAGGTTAGGAGTGGCATGACCTGAGCATTAGGCAGACTTTGATCGATATATAATCGATTTTATGACTGTTTGCCTGGGTGGGTGGATGTGCGAGGCAATAAAGGGCAGAGGGGCGGGGTAAGGGTCTGTCCAATTGGTAACTAGGCATCGGCAGGAAGGAAACAACACAAATGGAGCACATCGAGAAAAATCGATTAATGGCTTACATGCTACATGTATTGTTATCGATATACACAGGTTGGTTGGTACTCACTTCTCGCGGTGCAGCAGGCAGATGCGATCCTTGGCCACTTTCAGTTTCTTGGCGATAATCTTCTTCAGGCTCTCCACCGTGATGTGCGGCTCGACGCTGACGGCGAAGTTGCCACCGGTTGTTGTGCTGATATTCAGGTTAATCATTGTGTTGCCCGTTGCAGTTGTTGTGGTAACTGTTATGGAACTGCTGCTGCTGCCGCTGCTGCTGCTCATGTTACCATTGTTGTTGTTGCCGTTGTTCTTCTTGTTGTTGTTGAGCAGCGTACTTGTTGTGGCCACAGCTGCTGCCATGGTGGCAGCAGACTGCGGCAAACGTTGCAAGTTATTGAGCCTACTATTATTACTAGCATTGTTGTTGTTGCCTTTGTTGTTGCTGCAACTGGCGTTTGCATTGCTGCTTTTACTGCTGTTGTTGCTATTGGCATTATTGCTGCCACACCCAGCGCCGTTTGTAGTCGTTGCTGCCTCATTTGGGACGTTGGCATCCGTTGCGGCCTTTGCATTAGCCGCATTCGTTGTTGTTGATTTATCCATATTGCAACAAGATTTTTGCTCTCTTCTCTTTTGTTTTTGGTATAGAATTTCCCAACGGACAATGAAAAGAGAACCACAAAATGTAAACAAAAAAAAAAAAGAACTCGCCACAAGAAAAAAAAGATGCGTTGAAAATCGCGTAACGGTGGCCGCGGCGACTGCGACGCGACTGCGGGCTTAGTTCAATCGATTTTGTGTACACACCACACCTTATGCACACGCACGCACACACACACTGGCACAGGCAGAGGCAGAAGCACGAACGCACGCAGAGAGAAGCATAAAACGCACGCACGAAGCACGAAGCAAGAGCAACAACGCTGTTCAACGTTCAACGTTGACGGCGACGACGTCGACTGCGAACTGCTTCGAAATTTTTTGTCTATTGCTGGCGACGCTGCTGCTCCGGCGACTGCGGCGAAAAAGCCGAGTTAAAACAACAACCGTGGGGACGCTGGGAGAGGGCGGGGGCGGGCGGCGGAAGGCGGCGTCGGTGGTTCGTTGAACAAACACAGTTACGTCTTGTGCCGAACGAAGCCAAACGACGACGGCGACGACGACGCGTGGTAGGCTTTTATTTCGGTTTCTTCTGCTGCCGCTGCTGCTGCTGCTGCTCTTCGCTTTGCTTCGTCTCCGTTTTGTACGATTGCGAAACAGTTTACAGTTTCACACGCACTGCTTATGCTCTGATCGGATCCCCTCTCTCTCGTTCTGGCTCTCTTTCGCCCCTCTCTCGCACAACACACAACAACGTGGTGTGTTTGACGGCTTGACGACTTGACGGTTTGACTGACTGTTGCTCCTCAGCGGCTTGCGACTGTTTCTTGTTGTTGTTTTCTTCTTATTTGCTTGTTCGCAGCAGCCCAGGTACGCGTATTTTGTTTTTGTGTTGAACGAAAATAAGAATCTGCTGTTATGATTTACAGTTAGAGCGATTCTCTGCTCTCTTTGTAACGGCTTGCGGTATGTTTGCGAAGCACTTTGAATTTGTACTTGTCTCTCTCGCGCTCTATCTCTGGCTTTAGCCTATAGCTAGCGGTCGGTCGGTCGAAGAAGATGAGTCAAATTGCAAGCGGCTGCGGCGGCGGCGGTCCAACAAACAAACAAACACACGCACACACACACACACACAGCAGGCGACAAACGCACAGTTCAGTTCCAAAAATCGCGCACCGAGCGTCACACACACACGTCCGCCTCGTCCGGCTTTGGTTTTGCTTCTGATATTAACGATGACACTTGACAATGTAATTTAAAAACGCGCTTTGTTATCGCCTATCGATTGGCGCCCCACTGCCGCTGTTAGTTAACAGCCAATACAACACTGTGTCGCACAAAGCGCCACCTACTTCAAACCACAGGGTTGCATGCGCCCGCAGCTGTCAAATCTGACAGGCGGAAGTAACATGCGCGTCGTCGGCCAACACAAAGTTCTTTTCGTTTAAAGGTCTCCTAGGCGAAAGTTGTGTTTTTCTGTGCATTTCACGTTTCGTGTCAAACAATACAGACTTAAAGTAAGTTCGCGTGCCCCGAAAACCAGCGCAAATTGCGCATAATTTCATGGCGAAAAGCAAGCAAAATGAATCAAAGCGAAAGCCAAAACGATGCAAATGATATAAAAAGATTACAAATTTGCCGCAAGGCGTTGGAATTTTTCTTATATCTTTATTTTTTATTTTTTGTTGTGTGTTTTGTTGTTGTAGTTAATTAATATATTTAATTTTTTTGTTTTGGCTGTTTTAGCATGCGTTACGTGGCTGCATACCTGTTGGCTGTCCTCGGCGGACAAGAGAGCCCCGCGAATGCCGATCTGGAGAAGATCCTCAGCTCGGTGGGCATTGAGGTCGACTCGGAGCGCCTCGCGCTGGTCATCAAGGAGCTCAAGGGCAAGAGCATCGAGGAGCTGATCAAGCAGGGACGCGAGAAGCTCTCGTCGATGCCAGTCGGCGGCGGTGCCGCTGCTGCTGCTGCACCCGCTGGCGGTGCCCCAGCGGCTGCTGCCGGTGGCGACAAGAAGGAAGCCAAAAAGGAGGAGAAGAAGGAGGAGTCCGAGTCCGAGGATGACGACATGGGCTTCGCTCTCTTCGAGTAAAAAGAACCGCTCCGATCCCCCCTCTGCTTCTTATTCGTATATAAAATGTATTCAACGCAAACCAAGGTACGTTTACCGCTTTACCTCCTCCACCCCTTCTGCTAGTGGAAAATGCTTGTGATGAACCAAACTTTCACCATCTTTCGACTGATCACAAACGTTGATGCTTTACAAGTTTCTTACTGATTGCATTTTCCACAAGCCCCCTTTCTGCCTCTGAGCATCCGTCCCCCGTTCCTTTCGATTTTCTACCAATGTGCTAATGTTCGCCTTCTCTTTCTCGCCCATTTGCAGGACAGCCGGCAGCGCATAACATCGCACAGTGGTACGCACAGTGGTACACAATGCTTGGAAATGCTGTTCAACAAATAACAACAAACAACAACCACAGTTTATTTCTATGAAATAAAAATTGCAGTGCTTACGCTTTATATACGGAAAGAAAACCCATACCCAGTGTTTTTTTTTATATATGTATTTTTTTTATTAGTTTTTCCAAATAAAAACTAACTGTGATTCTATGTAAAAAGAAAACGAACAATTTGTGAGCAGGAAACACCCCATCACGTGCCAAGCCAATTGTGGAGCCAGCGGAGTGTCGCGCAGCCCCAGTCGCGGCCATATATGGCGCCATTTTCTAGCCGATTGCCTCGTTGCACGTGGTTTGTGAAGAGCCGCAGTGCACAGCGCGTTGCCTGGTGGATATAATGCTACGATCTCAGTTGTCGTGCCAAGATCAGGTGCTGACGACGGCCCTGCGCGGGCCTTAACCGGCGTCTAACCTAGTTGAATTTGTAGAACTATCCAAAAGAAATAAACTTCATATTAGCCAAGATCCAACTAGAATAGCCTGATTTTTGTTGTTTATATTTGTAGCATACAAAATTGTAATGATCTTAAGTTTAGATTTTGTTTGTTTCTGACGATTTCCTTATAAGAACTCAGCTCAATGGGTATTATGTATTGCGCATTCCTTAGAATGTGTTCTAATCTAATTGTCGCCTAGGATTAGCGCACTGTCCAGCCAAACAAGAGGTGCGGGTTCGAGTCCCGCTCGATAGGCATGAAACCACCTAGAAAAACTAGGTTGTGGCGTAGGATTTTAAATCCACGGATGTAAATAAGAACTTCAGTGAAATAAGCAGAAATGATGGAAAAAAAGTGCTTCAGGCTTTGACTCAACAGGTTTGTTATGGCCATAAAATATGATTTTCGTCAAGAAATCTTTGATGAATCATCAAATTCATAAGTATTCCCCATTATATATGTAGTTGGTAAAAATAGACTTTGTATTGGTCAATTTTCTATATATATATATGTATATTTCATGATAGAACCAAAATATCAGCTTCTAGTAATGTAATCAACTGTTTTATGCAGTTTCATAATATGTTTTTACGCCGATTCCATTGATTAGGTAAACATATAAACACTTCAGATCCGACAACATGATGTGTTTATATTTTGGACCTCAAAATTTGTGGAGAATGTTTTTCAGAACTTATCTGTCTCCTGCGAACTTGTGGCTTCTCTACACTATTGTCTTACAATAGTTATATCCATTAACATATATACGGTCCTCTATGAGCCCATCGATCTGAGAGACAGCAAGTCTTGAAATTTGGTACGTAGATTTTGGGGGTGTGACAAAGAACATTCGCCAAATAAACAATGAAGATTGTGGGTAACTTGTAGGACACTTTTGAATAACTTCTGTGTTTATTATTTATGATTATTATGATTAGATTATTATGAAATTTTCAGATTGTATTCATGACATAGTCATACATACATGTTCCTAAAAAATCAAATAGTTTTTAGAACTGTAGATATTATAGGCAAATATTTAATTTTCGGGAATCATGTAAGAATGGAAAAGAATTTGGATTCTACATTCTATATAATACCTATGTGCACTTACATACCAAAGCAATTCTTCACTTTCTGGGAAAATGGAGAGGTATATAAAAACTTTGGATAATTGCGTTCTTCAGTTTATATTTATAGCTCCTTGTACCATATTCTGAACATAAAGATCTTCGAATTAAAGACACATATTGGGGCCTCGGTGGACCAGTGGATAGCATACTTTCCCGCCTAACAGGAGGGAGTTCGAGTTCCGCTCGTGTCGATAGGCATGACCTTCCTGGAAAAACTAGGTTGTGAAGGAAGCATATATATATTTGAGTCCTTAAATTATTTTGATAATAGGATTATAATCGGAGTAGAAACACAAATAGAAAGTCCACAAATACGTTAAACGTGGATTATTTAGTAATATTTAACTATTTTATAATAGAGAGCAGAAAGTATTTTCTATGTAAAAGATTGTCTAAATTGTTATATGTGTTATAGTAAAATGGTTTCCTGACTATAATATAATTTGCTAAAGTCGGATCGCGAAAGTTGATATCTCGGTAAATCGAAAATCGCTCATAATATGGGAATAATATATTTTTGAGTTGGATTACAAAATCTTGCTTCTCACTTCACATTTGGATATGGATGATAATTTTCTATATAAGATCAAATTTATCTAGCATTTCTATGCTGCTATCTGCGAAATATCACATAGATTATTTGCTTTTGATCCCATAACTTTGAATTTAATTGTAGGCCCAAAAATTTAGTCAAGTTTGATTAGCAAATTATGAAGTTATCAATAAACTTATCGGGCTGGCGGGACGTACATATTATTAGATGAGAATGGTAGAATGATTTGCTTCGATCGACCATTGAGAAGCTCTTCAAGGTTCAAAAGACTAATCCAAACACTTGTTTCTAAAATTTAAACGAATTCTTAAAAAAGTCACTATGGACTATGAACCATTCCGAAAAATATCGTTCGTTGATGCGCTATACCGGAAGAATCGGCAGAATCTATCTCTTTCTAAAGCATTAAAACATGAAATTGAGAGAAACTTCCGAAAACCTCTTGTCCAATTGGCTGCACTCTTCATTTCGGCGCAAGAAAAAGAGAAAGAAATATACAGCGGCACTTCGGGAAAGATATATATGATTATATTTACAAGCTTATTTATAATTCATACGGTTGCAAATTTTCTATCTAATATTAAACATGTTCCGAGTGAGGATAATAACAAGTTGAAAATGATTCGATAGAATCTAAAAAGATCAATACAACGACAACTACTTAAGACTATCAGAGGGATTGGCATTAGCTCCGGGGCTTCTCCCGTTCCTCGTCCAGTATGTAATCCTCCTGGGTGTAGCGCTTACGCTGCTCCGGCGTAAGCAACTGCAGGTCGTCGTAGTCGGTGGCTGCCGCCGCCGCCGACGTCATAGACCAATCCTGGTCCTCGCGTCGATATCTTTTCCGTTCCGGTGTCTGTTTGCGCTCGCGACGCTTGGCCAGGAATGCCGCAAACTTGTCGTTGGACTCGGCGCTCGCAGCGTCGGACAGCTTGCGCTGCAGGCCCAGTAGCCCAGTGGGCGTGTCCGGGGCGGCTGGCTGCAGCTGTGTTGGTTGTTGTTGCTGTTGTTGATGCTGTTCCCAAGCCTGTTTCGATTTACGCATTTTGGCTAGGATTTTATCCATTATCAGTCGATGGTCCAGGCCGAGCACGTCGTGCCGCATTTCTGGCATGGCCGACGTTGCTGTTGCGGCGCTGCCATAGAATTCTCGCCGTGCCGTTTGTGCCACATCAAAGCTCTGTTGCTGCTGCACTTCCTCCGCCTCCACCTGCGCCTCTGGGTCCAACGTCTCTTCTTCTTCCTGCTCGCTGCTAATGTTGAGTGTCCGCAAGACGCCCTCCACGTGATTGATATTGCGGCCAGCTTTGTCGCGCACGAATTTAATGCGCGGCACCTCGCCCATTAGCCGCAGCTGGGAGAGTTCATGCCGCAACTGTCCGCTGCTGCGCTGCAGCTCTGCCTCGAGGCTCGCATCACCGTGCACCTCGCCACTGCCCAGCCAGTAGACGTTGACGCAGCTGAAATCGGAGGAGATTTTCACCCGCGACACCTGCAAGCCCCGACCCAATATGCTCTCAGCTGCCTCTCCAGTGGCCAGCAGGTCGGTGATGTGCGTCATGAAGAGCTTGTTCAGCACGGAAATGCGGCGCGTGTTGTGCTTGGAGCCGGCCGAGTTGCTCTTCCCGAATTGGGATGCCTGGAACGCCACGCTCGGCGGCTGGTAGCCACTGCTGGCCATGTTCGTGTTGGCATCCTGGCTGGGATACCAACGCTTCTTGGTGCCCGACACGCGGCTCCCAAAGAGCTTGCCAAGGATCTTGCTCTGCCGATTGGCACTCGTGCTGCCGCCACTGTGGCCCTTGGTCCGCCTGCAGGCGTACTGAAGACTCCTAGTGGCAAGTAGCAGTCGGTTACGCAACATTTATGGTTTGCTCTTGGGCTTCCGCGGCTTATATTATTTTTCGCTTTCGCTTTTGTTTTGGTCCAATCTTTTAGTTATTTTGCCTGAGTATCGATACATTAAGGCTTTACAGAACTGTTAGAGGCACATAACATACATTTAAATGCCACTGCTTAGCAGAGCTGTTAAATAAATCAAAGAATTCATTTAAGACAAAACCTTAATAAAATAATCCGAATTTTTAATTTTCACATTGCAAATACTAATTGAAAATGAATAATTTTCATTTAAATATTTAGTATTTATGTGTCAAATGGCTGAGTAATGCTCAAGCACAATACGATAATGTAGGTCGTGGGCAATTAGACATGAGTATATTTATGTACTCAAAGTGGCGGATAGCCGATAAGACGATTACTAGTCTTATAAGCAGATTTTCAATTATATTGGAATTTAAAAAATGCTGCGTTTACTAAAATTGTTTTCTTTCTTGTTATTATTCAATATTTGTTTTAGACTTTATATATTAAAATTTTATAAAAAAAGGAAAATAAAAAAATTGATCGCTTAAACCAATTTTTTTCCCATACCGGGAATTGAACCCGGGCCTTCCGGGTGAGAGCCGGATATCCTAACCACTAGACAATATGGGAGTTGATGTCGGCGCTGACAAAATTCGGGCAAAGCTTAAACGCATCGAATATTTGAAAACAAATAAATATTAAAGCAAATTAAATTTGTTTAGAACAGATTATTTGGTAGAACAGATTATGTTTTAATATTTATTTATAATTTTGGCTCTAGTAAAAAGAAATCCATTTCCTTTCCATTAATTTAAAGGCATTATTTACCATTGAATTATCAAATTTTGACATATAAGCACAGCTTAGCTGCATGACTTGTCGTTTTGAAAGTAATTTCATTGTACTCCTATTATATTCTGCCTTATTCTTTTTCTGGACATGAAGAGCTCTATTAATCGAGGAGTCCTGAAGTAACAAAGGCGTTACGTTACGTGATTGCACGTTTTTATACCCTGATCTTATTTGAAAAATGAGAAGGGTATAAAGTATCTGTTGGAATGTATGTAACAGGCAGAAGTAGGTGTGGCACACCCCATATAATCTTCATCAGCATCAATAGCCGAGTCGATATACATATGTCCTGTTCGTCCGTCCGCATAATGGAATTTCCAATAATTTTGATTTTTTTCCCGAAGAGTAACGAAATGAGTCTAGCAGTCACAATTTGTATGCTAGAGCTATGAAATTTGGCATATGGGTGCCCATAGATCTTATGCAGAAAATGGCATCCAAAAATTTTTTCCATCCCAAATCCATCCGAAGTGGCCGAAAACGGGCTAAAATGGCAAAAAGTGAAAAATGCAATAGAGTTGCGCAAATCAAAAAAATTTGATAACAGGTATAAATTTTTTTGATTTGAAACACACGTATTTTGAAATATATATCGAACTTTTACTGAAAGCTTCAAGTGGATCGGATAATAGCCAGGAGATATTCACAAAGGAGTGCAAAAATTCACATATGGAAAGGCCGGCTGACGCAGCGTTGACTCCAGCGCACACTGCGTAACGGTAAAAGAGGGACTGTGTGTAACGGTACTAGGTAGCGTTGTAAAACAATCGATGGTGGCGCTACTCGATTGTTTTCTATTTTTTGTTTTCTACAATCGATACTATCGATTGTTTTGTACAAATTTTTCGAAAGCCAATTTGAATACTCTTTCGCCCAAAACCATACAAATATAGATCGTTTTTGCACGCTTTCAACTTAAATAAATTATTTTTTCTTAATAAATCATTTCATGTTTATTGATTTTTAAATTATTATTGAAAATTAAAAAAAAAAAAACAAGGAAGAAAAGCTACAATCGAAAACTCGACAGTAAAAGACTCTGTATCCATTATTTGTAGGAACATTAATTATCGATTATTTATTATTTATTTGAAACAAACTCGTATTACGTATGCTATACACGGATATTCATGCCGAGTCGGCCACGCCTCCTTCTGCCTGTTACATACATTCCAACAAAACTATTATGCCCTTCTTCCCATTTTTCAAATGGGACAGAAGTCGATACGGGAAACAATTATAGACGATGTTAAGTGTATTATCACTAAGCATATAATACATTATATATTAGTATTATATGCTTAGGTATTATGCTCAAACATTTCAGATTCAGATGCCACTTTTTAAGATTCTAGAATTTAGTTTGTCTTTGATAGCTTTAAAAAACAAACTTCCGATAAAGAATCTTATTAGAAAGTTGCCCATGGCTGTAATAACAAAACCGCAACGAATCATAAGGAATAAAGGAGCAAATCTTGAATCGATACGTACATCAAACCAAATTACTAACATTCCTCTGAACTTGCGACCAAAGTTTTAGGTTACTTTTCTAATGAGTTCAGAGAGTTTTAAGTATTGGAAGCTGGAATTATTTTTAAATGTTTTCTTTTTTTCGAACTTTAAGGCTTGTTTATTATTTAATGGTTACAAATCGATAATTTAAAGCTTTTCCCATCGCTGGGCCCAAATTTTTCCAATCTTTCTGTCAAGTTTCGGCTCCAGTTATATTTTTTTTGTTTCCTCAAAAGAAGTGAAGTGCTGGCCAGCCAATCAGAAGGAACAATGTCAGGGCTATACGGCCGGTGGGGTAGGACTAACCAACGAAGTGTTTTCAAGTAACTTTTAACCTCGGGACTAACATATAGTCTCGCCGAACAAGAGGTCGTGGGTTCAAGCCCCACCCATGTCAAGATCATGACATATCACAGCCTGAAGGCCTCAGTTATGCTGGCTACGCTACCATTTGTAATTTAGAATTAAATTCTAATTACGAGTAATAATAATAATATTAATAATATACATATTTATCGATGCATCGAAAATAAAAAATTATGTTTTTTTCAACACTCTTTGAAGAAAATGTCAAGGTGACATGGAGATGTCAAACTCGCTTTTCATTCATTCGCACTGAAATCCATTTCGGTGTAACAACTAATTTCAGCTTTACTTCCCAAGGCGAATTCTTTTCCCAGTCTATATTGTAATATCGGTGGTGGTTATAATATTGATAAATTACTGATTACGTTTTCATTTGCGATAGGATCAAACATGGATAATGATGAAGATGTCCAGAATACCGATGAATATGAAGATTTCATTGAAATCATAGATATTGATCCTTATGCGGACGACACGAGCGAATCGGAGGCTGAAGACGTCGCCGACCCGGAGAAAGAAGAAAAGAAGAATGAAATTCCGAAAGAGATCCCAGGTAAGGGAAATTAATTCACATCCATATGCCATCGATGGTTAAAGAGATAATCAGAAGGAGCAATGTCTGGGCCAACGAAGTGCTTTCAAGTTTTAACAACCCGGATATCGTGCTGCAAAATTTCTTTGTCATGTCTATCCGTAAATTGCGGACGTTTTTCCTTCAATGTCTGGCTCAAGCGCATCAATTGTCGGTCTTCGTGTTGATGACGATGCGTGGTCGAGATATCTATACGATTTTCTACGTTTTGGGGTTATCGTAATGGATACACCTTACATCGTCAGTGGCAATGCGATGCAAAAAAACATTTCATTTTTGAAGAGCAGCTATACGTCAGAAGCCGCCTCTCCACGTTTCTTGGCTTCAGCTCGTATGGCTCCCAATTTCCTTGCTTCTGAATCATACCCATGGCTTTGAGACGTTGCCGATTATTGACAAGTCAACTCCCAAGGAGCCGACAATACTTGTAGCGTTTGACACGTATCTTCGTCAAGTACCGCCTTCAGTTCTTCGTCTTCGAACTTTTTTGGCTAACAAAATTATCACCTTTGAAGCGTCGAGACCAGCTCTCACATGTTAAAATCGATGGAGTATGATCCTCGTAAGCTTCCTCGAACGGCAAACGACTTGTAGCAGATTTCTTCTAATGGAAGCAGAACAGTAAAACTTCCCACAAACTGTGTTTATTCGGCAGGAAAGTCGACATATGGATCAAGAATGAAACAATATACTACATTATGCCATTCTGTTTCGATTAATTAATTAAAGGATTTACTAGACTAGCCTTCAAATAATGCCCTTTTGGATACTTTATCCTTATATTAAATATTTAGTTTGCCGACTTTCACACTTATTGGGATATTATATTCCAATGAAAGTTCTTATGCGGATAATATTATTGAGATAATAGTATTGTTGGAATGTATGCAGCAGGCAGAAGGAGGCGAGGCAGACCCCATAAAAAAATATATTCTTGATCAGCATCAATAGACGAGACGATATAGCCATGTCCCTCTGTTCTTCCGTCTGTGTGAACGCGTTGTTTTTGGTGAAAATTGACTTCAAGCTATATTATTGATAAATTATTAATATTTTCATTTACGATAGGATCAAATTTGGACAATGATGAATATGCCACGAATACCGATGAATATGAAGATTTTATTGAAATCATTGATATTGATCCTTATGCGGACGACACGAGCAGCGAATCGGAGGCTGAAGACGTCGCCGACCCGGACACAAATGAAAAGAAGAATGAAATTCCGAAAGAGATCCCAGGTAAGGAAAATGTAATGAAATCCATATCCCATTGATCAGAAAAGAGATAATCAGAAGGACCAATGTCTGCGCTATACGGCGGGTAGGGATAGGTCTTCCCAACGAAGTGTTTTCAAGGTTTAACAACCTATGTCGTGCTGAAAAATTACTTTGTCATGTCTATCCGAAAATTGCGGACGTATTTCCTTCAATGCCTGGCTCAAACGCATCAATTATCGGTCTTCGTGTTGATGACGATGCGTGGCCGATATATCCATACGATTTTCTACGTTTGGGGTTATCGTAATGGATACACCTTACATCGCCAGTGACAATGCGATGGAAAAGAAAACATTCATTTTTTGAGAAGCAGCTGTACGTCAGAAGCCGCCACTCCAAGTTTCTTGGCTTCAGCTCGTATGGCTCCCAATTTCCTCGCTTCTGAATCATACACATGGCTTTGAGACGTTTGCCTCCTACGGACAAGTCAACTCCCAATTCATCAAGTACCGCCTTCAATTCTTCGTTTTCGAACTTTTTTGGCTAACAAAATTATCACTTTTGAAGCGTTGAAACCAGCTCTCACATGTTAAAATCGATGGAGTATGATCCTCGTAAGCTTCCTCGAACGGCAAACGACTTGCAGCAGATTTCGTCTTCTAATTAATTAAAGGATTTACTAGACTGGCCTTTAAATAATACCCTTTTGTGTACTTTATCCTTATATTAAATATTTAATTTGACGACTTTCACACTTATTGGGATATTATGTTTCAATGAAAGTACTTATTGGGATAATAGTTTTGTTGGAGGCAAAAGGGAAAACTATAGTATTGATAAATGATTAATAACATTTTCATTTATCATTGATAGAATCAAATTTGGATAATGATGAATATGCTACTAATACCGATGAATTTGAAGATTTCATTGAAATCATAGATATTGATCCTTATGCGGACGACACGAGCAGCGAATCGGAGGAAGCTGACGAGAGCTACGAATCGGACGCTGAAGACGTCGTTGAACCGAGCAAAAAAGAAAATGAGAATGAAAATCAGAAAGAGATCCCAGAAAAGGAAATAGAATTTAATGGTGTATACACCCTTCCGTCGGGGGAAGAAGAAAATGAACTTAAGGCTACCAAACGTCTTGCCAATGACGATGGTGTCGATGGTGATTTGGATTCCGGACCGAATCCAATCAAAATTATGAAAATTTTGGACTAAAAGAGTCGCCCCTGGATTTGGACTGCGACATGGACAACAAAGCCGCAGATGTCTAATTGATCATAATTATACATATTATCTTAATATGTGATGTCGACAAACAAGACTGAAGAACCCAAGAATATCCATCACTTGATGTTCTGCATTGAAAATTATGGGAAAGATCAATATTTCCCTAGCTTAATCTACAACTATTTGAAACTATTAATCTTATGTAAATCCAAGCATACATTTAATATAATTATATTATAATAAAGACACTGATTTCAAATAATTTCCTTACTCGATTTTCATAGGATTGTACTGTATACAAGTCTACATAGAAGAAATAAGGTGACGCATGGATTCGAGAACAAGTCGTTCACTGTCGGAGTCTTCCTAGACGTAAAGCAGGCGGTTTATAGGGTATGGCACGAGGGTCTTTTATATAAGTTGAAAGAGCTTCTCCCTGCACCCCATTATGCCATTCTGCGCTCATTCATCGGACGTTTGACGTGTCGGTAAGACTCTCGGTCCAGTGTGAAACGAATCCACGCTGGGGTTCCACAAGGAAGTGTGCTTGGACCATTCCTGTACACCCTGGACTCCGGGGCTTCCTCGGTACTTCACCAATTCAGTAATCGAAAGAGACCTGAGACTTGTCCTTATCGGGGACCAGGTCAATTTTCACAGCAACCGATATGCCGACAGGCTAGTGGACCACCCGAGCCCGTTTGCGAGTGAACTCACCCAAGGTATACCTCTCCGACGACTGAAGAGAATACATCCCAGCGACCTCCCACGTTGTACGTTCTGTTTGTTTGTAAATATGTAAATATTATAGTTTAGGTATTGTTATAATCCCATATAAATGTTGTTCAAGCCTCCCACTAGGTTAAGTTCAGAAGGCACTGAAAGATTCCTAGTGACTCTTAAATTAAATTGAAACTGGAGGATTTCGTGCAACAAATGAAATTCCCTCACCTTGTAGGACATTTGTTAGGGTTATACGATGATACTGTATAACCGTTTAGGGCTCAATTCGGGCATTGCTCTCGTTGTCCGAACGTATAGCACATTCGCCGAACCGGTTAATATTCAGGGAATATAGTTCAAGGCATATATTCCCTGAGCTGGACCTCATATCGAAATTAAGATCCTCAGTGGGGCACCATATTGGAACAACATTTCGTATCCAGTTGAACAGGGTGTTTTAGGGTAGCTTTTTGGGTGTTTAATGGAGCTAATGGAGTATTAGGGGCCTCGGTGGTCCAGTTTATAGACCCGAAAGGGTTGTTATGGCCATATAATAATAATAATAATGGAGTCAAAACGAACCGACAATACAACTGATTTCATAACATACTTATTGTATATGTTTTATTTTATTTATTTTTATAATTGTTTTTTGTTTCCCAAATTATGTTTAAAATATCATCTGCATTTGTTCGTGTTGGTTGAACGTAACACAAAAATCGCGTCTTTTAACTATACATCTCTATATATATGTGTGTGTTTTATGGTACAGCATAGTCCCTATAATATCTTGTTTTTAGCCATTTTTCGGGGTTTGCATTTCATAGATAATACTTGAATTTGATTTGTAGTTCTATAGAGTTCCTCAAATTTCATTCAATAATAGTTCTCAACGAGTTTTCAGCTTTTTTTACAAGATGCACCCTAAAAAAAAAAGAAAAAATATTTCCCTTTTGTTTAAAAAAATAGTTTGTTTTTTTTTTGTTTTTGTTTTGTTTTTAAGCAAGCTGCAACTATTTTATGTTTATATTTATGTGTATATATATAATATAATATAATATAATATAATATTTATATCTTACAATGGTTTAAAAAAAATATATATATTTATATATATTTGCTTGCTATGAGAGAGGGGCGGGGACCCTTTCTTTTATTTCCTTTCTTGATGAGTTTGTGACTATTTTAACAACATTTTAATTTTATTATTATTTTTATTTTTATTTAATTTTTAATAATTACAATTAAATGTTCCGTAAAATAAGCGTTATTCGCTTTGTGTTTATTGTTTTTATTGTTGTGTTTCATTGATGTTTCCATTGTTGTTGCTGTTGTTGTTATTGTTGTTGTTGCTATTGTAATCTATTATTTATATATGTATGTTCAATGTATACGAGGTATTTGTTTTTGCTTTGAAAATAATCATCAATATCATATCATATCATATCATACCATGTGAGTTCTAACACTTTTTCACTTTTCCAAGGGACAGAGAAGAAAGAGAGATCGTTATGAGAATTTTTATCGAAATGGGAAAACTCAAAGGTTTCATTTTCGTATTGAAAATTCGAAATTATTATTAAATAATAATTATGAGTATGGCAATTATTTAAATTGAGGCTGAATGGTTTGTTCCGTTTGTATAATATTTATCTTTAATGATTAAGAACTAAAAATATTCAAGTTAATATTGCTCGAATAGTAGTCACCCTGTAACCAACCATACACTATATACATATGCACACAAACACATCAAATGAGAAGTCATTATCAAAGTCGGGTTTGAGCTTACTTCTGTCCAAGTTTGGCGTCAAAATTTCAGAAAAAACAAATAGATCATTAAAAAATCTCGAAATATAAAAAAGAACTCTAGGAAATCGTTAAATAAGCCAAAACCTATTGGATCACATGTCACAGATAGAGAGAAATAGACATTATATAGTTAAAATCTTATGGAAATCAGTTGGAATTAATCTGACTTGGTGTAGCTGCAAGAGTGCGATGGTTACAGGTGAATTGTAGAGAATCTGGAAATATTACAATATATCCAATTCTCGAAATGTCTTTAAGGTAAGCAAAAAAATTAGTCTTAAGTTGTCATATTCTAAAGCAAACTGAATTTCGTTAAAAAATAAATCTGTTTGCAAGTCTTTACACATCTTAAATGCACATAATTATAATAATAATAATAATAATAATATTAATAATATAATAATAATAATACATTTATATATACGATTCATTTTGTGAACAGTTCTGTAGCTCCAAAAAAATATAATATGCTTTGCTTTGAAGTCTTTGCGATCTTAAAAATAGAATTTATAAAAAAAATGTCATGAAAAATGGCCGCGATAGATTATAATAATAGTTAAAATTATGACTTTTTGTGGAATCGAAATATCGAAAGATGGAAAGAGGGAAAGAGCAGATACAGCAGATACAAATATATATAATATAACATTAAAAGAGGAGCTCAGCTGAGCTATTTGTTTATACGATTATTGTACTTCTTTATGTTAACTGCACAAATGATTAGCTGGTTTTTGGATGAATCTGTTGGGAGAGTGGTGTTTATGGTAATGGTGGGTTGTGGGCTGGGCGCAAAATCGATGCACTATCATACAGATGCGGAACTAATGCTAAATCTTAAAGGAATATGCGTTAAATTAAAGGATAATGCGACAGTTGCCCCAGTTGTTAACCGGGGACAACAGCAGTGCGTTTTTAACCACGATCGTCAGCAGCTGCACGTCTGAATTGCAAATCTTGAGATCAGATTTTCAGGATCTGTCAAAAACATTTCGAGGTTCACAAAAAGTGCAGACTTTTGGCGCCGATTACTCCGAAAATTATTGAGTTGAAAAATATAGAAAAAAAAACTTTATGTATATATATATATATATATATATATATAATCTATAAATATATATATGCAACTATATAACTCTATGTATTACGCTTGTAATAATTATTATATATATATATATTACTATATATATATATTTATATTATCATTTTCATGGCTTTCTTCATCAACTGTTGCAGCTCATATTTTAGTTTAACGCGAGGATTGCGAAGAGAATCAAGAATCGAGAATCGTTAATTGCTTTTGAAGCGCCAAAAAAAAATCAAAGCAAAGATCAGGAAAACTTAGTCGGTTTTTGTGTGTATTGCGGATTGTGTGGATTGTCCAGTTGCTAAACTTTATGAACTGCAGCAGAGGCAGCAGCAGCGATGCAGCAGCAGCAGCAGCAGCAGTTTCGTTTGGCTCACTCTTGGTTCGCGTTCACAGGCAAAGTGGGAGGCGCAGGTCACCTCATGGTTAGATCATGTGCGCCTGCTGTTGCTGTTCGCTCAGTTTGAAGGCCGCCGCGTCGCTGAGCAGGTGGAAGGGCACGCCGGCTGCTGTTGCCACCTCGAGGCTCGCGTGCGGCGATGAGTTGGAAGTCGCATTGGCCGCTGAAGCAGCTGCCGCGGCTGCTGCTGCAGCCATTGCGGCGGCTGTTGCTGTGGGGCTGGTGGCGCCGGTGGCGTTGGTTAGGCGCTTCAGCTGTATGGGATCCATCGGCAGTTGATGGTGGTGTGCACCGGCCGTCGACAGGCTGCCCAATGTGGTGGCTGCTGCCATTGTGGCGGCGGCTGCAGCTGCTGCTGCTGCAGCAGATGCTGTTGCTGTTGGTGTTGTTATTGCCGTTGCCGCTGCTGCAGCTGATGACGCCGATGACACGTTGCTGCCCATGCTCGTCGCGGTCGTGGTGATTGTGCTGCCCGCGTGAGAGGCGCCGCGTCCACGTTTGCGCTTGGGCAAGATCCCCTTGCGCGCCATATAGAAGCGAATGGTGGAGACGGGTATGTTGAACATGTTGCTGACCGTCTGGAAGGTCTCTCCCTTCGAGACGCATTTCGCCGCTTGGGCGAGGGATGCCTCGGAGCGACGCACCCGCTTGTACGAGGTATAGCCGTCGATAGAGCTGTGCATCAGCGTTGAGCCGGATGTATTGGCCGACGTATCCAGGTCGGCGTCCATGCTCAGCGACAACGCGTGAGGCACACCGGAGCTGGCGCCGCCGAGGCTATTATTGGCCGCGTTGCCAATGAAGCCGCTGCTGTCATTGTCCTCATCGTGGGCGGCCACATAGTTGTGGTCGTCCTCAATTGTGGAGTCCAGATGGTGTTGCAGTTGCAGTTGTTGCTGCTGCTGTTGCAACAGCTGCACATTGAGCTTGTTGTCCTCGTAGTGCTCGCTATAGGCATTCCAGTTATTGCTGCCGTCATCCGCGGAATCATCCTCGGTTGCTGCGTTTGAATTATTGGAAGCAGCCGCCGAAGAGCTCGCATTTGTTGACGCCTGCTGGTGTTGCTGCTGTTGCTGTTGCTGCTGTTGCAACAGTTGCAGCTGCAGCGCGTTGTTGCCATTTGTTTGCTGGCGTTGGCGTTGCTCCTTGTGATGCTGTTGGTGTTGTTGCAGCAACAACTGCTGCTGTTGCTGCTGCAGCTGCTGCTGCTTGGCGGACATCGCTGTTGTGCTTGTGGTTGTTGTCGATGTTGTTGAGTTTGTGGCCGTGTCGTCCGTCTCGGTGCTGTCCAAATGCTGTTGATGCTGCTGCTGTTGTTGTTGCTGTTGCTGCTGCTGCTGTTGCGTTTCTTGTTTCAGCGGTGAAGCTTCCAGGGCAGCCGCGTCTTGTCGCATTTGCTGCAGTTGCTTGTAGTTGATGGCCGCCTCGGAGCCGTAGAGTCCACGGATGCGCAGCTGCTCGGCGCAGCGCAACAACTGGCCGAGCCCTGCCTGCGTTACGTTTACCTCGCCCTTGTACATGAAGTCCACCAGGGCCTGGATCTCCCATAGCTTGATCTCGCTGGGCAATATGATGACCGGATGCTTGCACGGATTCTCCGCCAGGATGGCCTCAAAATACGTTGAGCAGGCGGCCAGCACCAGCCGATGACAGTGCACCTGGTGACCCTCGCAGGCGAGCGTCACGTCGACAAACCTCTGACCGGCCAACAGCTGCGGGAAGGCGGCGCCAATGCTGCCCAAATGGCTGTTCCACCGCACGCAAAATTCTTGTGTAGAGGCGCTCATCATGCGAGCTGCACGTATCCTACGTGTTCACGTGTCCTCAAACCCAATTAGTCCCAATCTCAAACCCGTGTCACCCAGTTTACGGTTTGCAGTCTGCCGTTCTCGGAGCAATAGAAAACCCGGGAAATGGAAGCTCTGACGGAAGCGCTAAAGTGTACTCGAATCCAGGCGAATTAAATCCAACTAGAAAATAGAACGAAAAACATTTTGGGCATTAGAATAGAACTGAATGGAACTGCGGTATTCAGGAATAATCACAACATACAGAAACACTCAAGAACTGCAACAGCTAAAAAACTATATATATTATATATTCACATATTCATAGATTCAATTTATGAATACTCTATACAGAGGGATTATTTATCATGCCATGTTGTTGGATTTAAATATAAAGAAGGATTCATAATCATAACAGCTTATTCAATGAATACTCAGTTCATTCATTTGAGCACATGTGAGTGTATTTGGTGTGCTCATTGAAACTGAGAGTATTCATTCAATCATAGCAACTGAATCACAAAAATCAAGCCATAATATATTCATCCATTTCGTAGCAAGTGAATGTATTCATAGACTCATGGAAAATCAATGAATCCATTCATTCACAGCACTTGATTTACACAAGTTAATTCTAATATTAAAACATTCATTTCAGAGCATTTCTTTTTGACGCAAGTGAATGTATTCATACTCATAGAAATGCCATGAATCCATTTACTCATTCACAGGACTTGATTTACACAAGTTAACTCTAATATTTAACACTTATTTCGAAGCAAATGAATGTATTCATACACTCATAGATAATCAATGAATCCATTCATTTATTCACAGCACATGATTTTCACAAGTTATCTCTAATATTTAAACACTCATTTCAGCCCATTCATTTCGTAGCAAGTGAATCTATTCATACTCATAGAAATGCCATGAATCCATTTACTCATTCACAGAACTTGATTTTCGCAAGTTATCTCTAATATTTAAACACTCATTTCAGCCCATTCATTTCGTAGCAAGTGAATCTATTCATACACTCATGGATAATCAATTAATCCATTCATACATTCATTCACAGCACTTGATTGAAGCAAGTGAGTGCATTCATTGAACACTTGACAGCACTTGATTCAACACAAGTCTTGTTTGAAATGTACAACATATTGGTGCAAGTGAGTGTATTCATTATTATTAACCCTATCGGGTCAAAGCCTGAAGCACTTGTTCTTTATTTCTCCACTCCAACTCACATTTGTTTGGCGGGACAGTGTGCTATCCACTGGTTCCCAGAAGTGAGTGTATTCATTCACTCATATGATTCAAACACTCGCGCGTTCAATTGAATGCATTCATTCCGTTCAAGGACACGCACCAACAGTAACAACAACAACATTAGTTGCAATTTACCCAAAAGGTCGGAGGTGAAGGCGCAGGTGAAGACGGCCGACCACCAGGTGACAAGTTCCTTGTTGTTGTTGTCGATCAGTCGGTCGCCTGGGCCTGGGCCCCCTTTGGAGAATTGGAGAGTTGTCGACGGCGGCGGTGGCGGCGGCAACAACAACACGCCAAGCCAAGCCAGGCGAGCAGGCGCCAAATGTTTCAATTGACAAAACCGACAAACACAATAATAGTAATAATAACAATAATAATAGTAATAAAAGTAGTAAGTGTTCTGTTCTAATCTGTTATTGTTGTATAATATTTAACGGTTGCTTTAGCAAAATGGTCCGACTTCGCGTAGAATTTTTGGTTAAATGCGAAAAGCGAGCGCAAAACTCCTTTTTGCAATGCGAACGAGAAGAACCAACGCGTTGCGCAAAATGGAAGAAAAAAACATATATTTTTTTGTTTTTTGTACAGACTCCTGAGTTCGGTTCGGTTCGGTGCTGTTTCTGTTCTTTCTGCGTTGTCTGCGGCCGCTTCGAAGTGTAGTTTGTGCTTCTTCCTTTTTGCTATCTGTGTGTGTGTGTGTGTCTGTGTGTGTGTGTCTGTGTGTGTGTGTCTGTGTGTGTGTGTCGGTGTGTGTGTTTGTGTGCTGGTTCTTGTCTTGGTCTTTTCTTCTTCTTCTTCCTTTTCTGCTTCTTCTTTTTTTGCATTAAACAAACGCCAAAAGACAAAGAATTATACTGAAAAAGTAAAGTAATAAAAATCAAGCATAACAACAACAACCAACAACAACAACAACCAAGACAGCGCACCACAGGCTCTGCTGCTTTTTGTTGTTGCCGCTGCTGCTGCCGCTGCGGCCGCTGCTGAGCAGCACAGCATTATTATGTGGACAACGTGCAGAAGCGGGAGAGCGAGAGAAATATGCTGCTGCTGCTGCCGCCGCCGTCGCTGCCGCAGAGCAGAGCAATTTTGAGCACTTTACTTTAGCGTTTTGCGAATAATGCAAAGGCAGAAGGCAGAAAGGAAGCAGCGTGCGAAGCAGGAACAACAAAAAACAAGGGAGCATGCAAGCAGCACACACACACACGCACACGCACACACACACACACACAACACACATACAGAACACGTACAAAAACAACACACAACTCAGCAAAACGCGAGAGGAAGAAAGAGAGCACGACGAGAGCGCGCGCGAGAGAGTGCGTTTGCGTGGTGAGCAAGGAAATGTGCAAAGGAAGTTAAATAAAGACGCACAGTGGTGCCGACAGGCGGCAACACGCTGTGAATTGCAGTGCAACCCTATCGGCTCACACCCTGAAGCACTATCCGCCGTTATTTCCGATTTTTTACGTGTGTGGATAAAAGTCCTAGGAGGGTCAGGCCTTTTGACATGAGTGGGACTCGAACCCACACCCAAGCTCCACAAAGCTTAAGATATTTTCTTAATCTAAATCCTTTTCATTACAATCTTCAAATTTTTCACTACCAGTTTCTACCTATTTTCACATCTGTTAAAATTTTTCAGTTTAAACTCCAAATCTAAATCGTATATTACAGTAGTGAACTTCTTTCTATACAATGAAGCTTTCCTATTATGAATTGATTTCAAACACACAACTTTTTCGGTCCAATTAAAGTACATGTATGTATAATTTTTGTATAATGAAGTGATTTTCTGGTCCCGTCAAGATTCAATATAGGGAAGTTCGACTGTATTATTATTATATGGCCATAACAACCCTTTCGGGTCAATGCTTGAAACACTATTTTCCTTTATTTCTACTTCCTCCACTGAAGCACTTCTTTTTTATGTGGGTGGATTTCAAATGCTAGTTGTTCTAGGAGGATCATGCCTATCGACATGAGCGGGACTCGCACCTCTTGTTTGACAGGACTGTGCGCTATCCACTGGGCGACTGAGGCCCCAAAATTTTATATTATATAAGTAATTATATTATTCCATATAAAAACCAAACCTATTTATATCGTGAATGTTTAAACAACCGAAGTATTCGAGTATATTGTTCGGTAAACCATTCTGTTTTCATGTAATCAAACGACAAATAACTATATAATTTTATATATTAATTTATGATTTTATCTCATTTTAAAAGTTAAGAAATGTTGAAAATTTACAAATTTGTCGCTGACAGCATTATAAAAAACGAATTGCAAGTGAATTTTTTAACCCTGGATGGTTGTTCTTATTTTCTTAATACTAAAGTTGTTCTTTTTTTTTTTTTTTTTTTTTTTTTTATGGCTATAACAACCCTTTCGGGTCACAGCATAAAGCACTTTTTTTTCCTCTATTTCGAGCTTCCTTCACTGAATATTTTTTTTACGTGGGTGGATTTCAAGTCCTACGCCACAACCTAGTTTTTCTAGGTGGGTCATGCTAGGTACATGAGTGGGACTCGAACCCAACACCTCTTGTTTCGCGGGACAGTGCGCTATCCACTGGCCCTGAATTTGACAAAGAACAACCATCTTGGGTAAAATTTGCTAGATCTAGCATATTGCTTATATGTACCATACAATAAAAACGAAACAATTCAGGCTGAATTATCTTCAGCACGGGGGATATCATTGCATTGGATTGGACTGAAAACTATTGTAATATGTGTGCCAATTTGCAATCGAATATAAGAAATAAATAATATATGATCCGATTCTTTTTAAATTTGGTGGAATGATAAACAATATAGATAATGAAGCTCTTGAAAATGTAATGCTATAAACCGAAGAAGTTCCAAATGGTTGCTACAATTGTCAAAAAGGAGGCAATTATTACGCTTGATAAGGATAGTTAAAAGACTGGATTGGATACACAATCGATATCTGTTTTTATTTTGACTACTTTTGAGAAGCTACGAAACTTCCAGAGTTCTTGAAATTGGACAATTTCAGGGAAAAGTGATTATTTTAGCATTTTTCATAGGAGTCATAGGTAAACTCTGAATTTTATTTTGACAAGTGTAAAGCGAAACTGAGACCAATGTTTTTGCACCTGTTTGGTTCCCATTCTTCGGGTCAGGCGTGCGGCTGGCGATGCAAGAAAAGGGATGCAAAATGGCAAAAAGAAAGAGAGGGAAACGCTAAAATGCACGCAGCGATTAGTGTTTATGTCCCACACACCACATAATTAGTTGGATCATCGAGGCTGTTGGTTGACGGCGATTAGAGTTGGGAAATAAATCGATTGATTTGATCCTTTGACTATTTTCGGATCACAACTCGTAGTTTTTGGAGCGTATTCCTTTCATTTCATTTCAAGTTTAAATTTGATAAATTACATGCCAAAAATATGAATGTTACCGAAGTATATATAAAACAAAGGAAGGAGATTTTGTGGATTGCAAATTTTTAGCTGTTTTTAACTAATTTGAGTTCGCTGATTTCGAATCTGCACTTTGTTTTTCTTTACCACGGTTTAAGTTCCGAAATCCTTAGTTTTTCAGCTATCGAAATGACAGTTGATTCGTAGACTTTATTAGCCTTTGCCTGCACATTCGTCGGAGCCACGAGCTAAACTCTGATTAATTATACCCCCACACATCAGGTTTATTGAATTGAAATTTTACTAACTATCGCTACACAAAATTAAAAAAGGATCATATGAACAGGATAATAACGTCGGTCTTGACCATTATTTCTATGTTTTTTCAAGCTATTGTAAGCTATTTGCCTTTGTTTCTGCTGCCTTCACTGCAGATTTTTTTCGATAGAGGGTCATGCCTATCCCTAAGAGCGGGCCTCGACCTCGCACCTCTTGTTTGTTGGAAGGGTGCGCTATCCACTACTCCACCGATGCATCTAAAAGGCCGCTGGAAAGATCTATTCTGCAGTTTATATTGATAGCCCTTTAGAGTCGATAGCTCTATGAATCCAGAAGTTATGCCTATTTTAGCACAAGATGTTTTTATCGTTTATCGTGCGTTCATCATAGAATGGTCGCAACTTGATCTGTGTATGGTATACATGCCAAGTTTGAAGTCTCCAGTTCTTATAGAGAGACAGACGGACGGATAGACGGTCAGAGTCTATTGATGCTGAACCTGAACAAGAATCTATATATATTATGGTCTATAACGCCTCCTCCGGCAGTTACATTCATTTGCAAAAACATACTAAAGTTGGATAGGAGGAATACGGATATAACATTAATTCGATTATTGTTTCTTTGATACATCGATATACTATTACACTCGAACTTTTCTATAATGAATCTTGACGGGACCAGGAAATCGCTTCATTATATAGAAACTTCATTGCATGGAAATTTATTAAAATACAATGAAATTGAAACGTAAAAGTTGTGTGTTTAAGATCAATTCAGAATAGGGAGACCTTCATTGTATAGAAGTTCACTATAGAGAAGTTCGACTGTATTATTATGTTGCCCTAATAACCCTATCGGGTCAAAGCCTGAAGCACTATTTTCCTTTATTTCTGCTTCCTTCACTGAAAAACTTTTCTTTACGTGGGTGGATTTCAAGTCCTACGCCACAACCTAGTCTTTCTAGGAGGATCATGCCTATCGACAGGACTCGAACTCGCACCTCTTGTTTGGCGAGATAGTGTGGTATATACTGGTCCACCGATGCCTTTAAAAGGTCCCTGGAAAGATATATTCTGCAGTTTACATAGCTCTATGAATGCAAAAGTTATGCCTATTTTATCACAATATGTTTTTATCGTTTATCGGGCGTTGATCATCGAATAGTCGGAACTTCATCTGTGTCAAAGATCAATAGGAGGAATACGGATATAAAACTAATTCGATCAGTTGTTTTCCGAATTCTTTGATACATCGATATACTATAAATATGATGAATTATCGATATGTTTAAGTTCTTACCGCCTCTTAACTGTTAGAAACTGTTAACTGTTGGTACAAAGGGAGTGGCAGGGGGGTTCGACGTTGAATCGATACTAGTAAATAATACAATTGAAAATTTTCCTACCGAACACTGGACTAGACTGGCGTTTACTTCCAATACCAAATGTTTACTTTAACTATTGAAATTGAAGCATACTTTTATGGTAATATTTACACTCGCAATCAGATTCTATAATTATGTTTACATATATGGCTATATACTATATATGTATATGTATATAGGTATATATATATATATACTGTATGCATATTTGTGCATTGCATTTCATATCATATTCGCGATGGGTACGAAAATAGTTCACGCAACGCGAAAGAAAACAACGCAAACAAAAATAATAATTATATTCCTTGTGCTTGGCAAGAAGCGGAGGGGGAGACAGAGGCAGAGAGGGCGAGAGACAGAGGGAGAGAGAGAGAGAGAGAGCGTGAGCAGCCCCCGTGTGCTTGCTCGCTCTGGCATAAGGCGAAAGCGGAATTGGCAACTACAATAAAAATAAAAGAAATATTCCAGAAAAATTAAGAATAACAACACACACACACATACATACATACATATACACACACATAGATATATGTACATTTATATATATATATATGCGCAGTTTGAAACTAACGAAAGCAGCGAGGGGAATGGTGGCAAAGATTAGTGAACTGCGCGTAATTTTGTAATATTTGCAGAATTATTTTAGTTTTTTATAATTAAAAAAGGGGTGGAAAACGTGTTTTCTTTTTGAATTTGAATTTTGAAGCCAACACAATGTGCTTTGTCGAAGCTTTTTGAATAAATTGGCGCGTTATCTGACCGGCGTTGCCAGACATTTTTTTGTTTTTCAAAAAAATTCGATGTTTATGTGCTTTTGCTGTTATCGATTACTTTGGACACGAGCACAGTTATAGCCGCAAGCCTTTAACTGGCTGCAAAAAGACGTTAATTTTGAAAAATTTTGAAATATAACTTTTTGAAAAATTTTAAAATATTATAGATAGTTGTAAATTTCAAATTTCTATAGGCATTATAAGCACATTATTTTATAACTTGAAATATATTTTGTTTATCGCTTGGCAGGAATACCACTAACATGTTTGCGTTTTGTTTGTTTTTGTCTCCGGTGCAAAACATGCAAAAGCGCTGCAGGAGAGCGGAGTGGCAACAGACGAGACGAGGGAGAGGCAAGAGTGTGCTTGCTCTCTCTCTCTCTCTCCCTCTCTCTCTCTCTCTGGCACTAGCGCTGGCTGTACTGTTTATGCATTTGTTAAAGGAGCGGGAGAGCGGGAGAAAGAGATTCGAAATAACAAACAAAAAGCGGCAACAACAACAACAACAACAACAAAGGGCTAAAACAGCAAAAGGAGACACAAACACACACATGCACATTGCTGTGTGTGTCCGTGTGTGTGTGTCGTTGCACATAACAAATAGATGAGGCAAAAGAAGAAACTAAATAAATAAAAAGCCGGCCGAGCGGCGGACAAAAGAAACTAAATAAATAAATAAATGCAAATGCACTTTTTGTGCTGCTTCAAAATGAAATAAAGTCAACAAACACACACACAAATGCAAGTCGCCGACTGTCTATGTATTGATATATGTAAGTGTGTGTGTGTGTGTGTCTATATCCTTGCAACTAAATATAAACACACACACACACATACATACACAGCACACACACACACATACATACATACACACACTGCATTTACCTTTCGTCTTTTGGTTTGTATTTTGCAGCGTTTCCCTCCTCGCACCTTCTTCGTTCCGTTCCGTTCCCCCTTCCTTCCTGCTTCTGCTTTGTCCTGTTCCGGTGCCCCTTTGCTCCCTTTGTCCCGCTGCGCGTCCTTTTTGTTAAACAATTTGCGAGCACCGCGAGGGGAGGCCTCACGCAGTGTGTGCGCGCACACACACAAACGCACACATTCGCCAAGAATGTGTATTGATTTTTCGCAATGTTTTAATGTTTAATAAAGCCAACACACACACACACTCACAGCACACCGACACACACAGCACACACCGACACACAACTCACATAGGGCAAACAACAAACAACTTTTGAATATGTTTCGGGCGACGCGCGTGTTTTTCCTTTTCAAAACATCAACGAATCGTTGGCAGAAGTTGGTGCATTTCTCTCCCTGGCAATGGCTTTGGCATATTTAAACGTGTTTAAGTGTCCGCGTTGTGCGCCAAACGGGGTTTTATTTATGTTCGAAATTCCGACTTTAAATGGACAAAAAGAACTCAACTATAAATTTACTTTGCGCACTGCCAACTTTGTGCACTGCCAGTTGGTGCTGGTAGCTGCATCGATTTAGTATCGATTAAGTGCTAGCACTGAGTGCTTGCAAGCATCGATACTTATCGTTGTTATCGACGTATTTGAAAAATACGCGCAATCTAAACAATTGAATTCAACCAGTTTAAATACTTTAAGCAACAAATTGCACATCATCTATTACTGAGAAAAATATTTAAAGTGGCCCTTAAAGCTGTTAATTTCTTACGGCCGTGTAAATTAATTACACATATTTTGTATTATGTACTAAATTAAAAATTATTAATAATTGAATTTCATTATAATTAAATTACATTTATTAAAACATTCTTATAATATTTATACTCGTATGCAATCATGAAATACATATTACGAATTCTTAAAAGAAGTATTGAAATATCGATAGAAACACCATCGAATTGCTAGAGTGAATATTTTGCATCGCGTAATATATTTATTATTAATTAAGCCACAATATATTTAATTTATATTTATAAATTTTTTTTATTTATACTCGTATGCAATTACCAAATAACTTTTACAAATTCTTAAAAAAAAAACTGAAATATCGATAAAAAATCATCGAAAGGCCTTGTAATTTATGTTAATCAACTAATGTAACAGCCATTGTGATGTAATCTAAGAAGTTAATAAATAAAAAACTCTTAAATTTTAACACAAAATAGATTAAATTCCAATTAATTAATTAATATACTGAAATATCGATAAGAAAAATAATCGAAATGATAGAGTGAATATCTTGCATCGCGTAATATATTTATTATTTATTAAATTGCAATATAGTTATAAAACAATTATTAAAACATTTTTTATTTTATGTATATTCGGATGCAATTATTAAATACATTTTACAAATTCTTAAAAAAAACTGAAATATCGATAAAAAATCATCGAAAGGCCTTGCAATTTATGTTAATCAACTAATGTAACAGCCATTGTGTTGTACTCTAAGAACCTAATAAATAAAAAACTCTTAATATTTATCACAAAATAGATTAAATGCCCAGTCATTAATTATAATGCTGCTAAAAATATGTAAAACTTTCTTATCGATTAATTAAGTCTGTTAATTGTTGCAAGTGTTCTGTTAACTGAGAAATCGATAAATGAACATGAATTGGAATAATACTGAAATCGATGTATTTTTTCTGTGCATCCCTAACGTGCAGGGCCGACATCGTCTCATTCATAATTTTTTTTTCGATGTAATTTCTGCTCTTTCGTGTATTTTTTAACGAATAAGAATAATGTGCTAAGAGTTCAATGTGAATCGTATCGTATCGTCGTCGTGTGACCGTGCAGACGTGCAATTTGTTAAATCAACAGCAATAAAAACTGGTACGCTTTCGCCTCTCCTTGCCTCTACTCGCCAGCCCTCCCCTTCCAATAAGAGTCGAGTGCACAGTGGAAAATCAACTTTTGGTCGTATTATCTTTTGGCTCAAATGGAAAAATTACTCATTAAACAAACGCCAAAGGAAGCCCGACTCCAATTTGTTTATTTTTTGGTGTTTTTTAACAAAATGCGCTGCCAGTGGGCGGCGTTTTTCGTTCTCATTTCATTTTTCCCATCTTTTTTCTTTTTGTTTATGTGGCATACGTGTTCCCAGCGAATTGCGATATTTATCTGCGGCGAATTGCGCCCGATGCGACCATTGTGCAACGTGATTCAGCAATAATTGCCGAAAAAGAAAAAATATTGTTGCTGCGTGGCAAAAATCAATGCAATGTTTTTTCTTCATTTTCAATTTTTTCACACTGCACACACACACATACATACATAAGTCACTGTGTGTGTGTGTGTGTGTGTCGGAGCGCAACTCAACATGGCCGACAGTGTGGTGGGCTTGAAGGAAGCGGTCAGTGTTGCCGCACACACACAAGAAATTCAAGCTAAAAAAGCTAAAACATATTGAGAAATATTGATAGAAAACACAAAGGCTTTGCTGGTTTTTGGTCAATTGAGTAAATTGCTAGTCAGTCAGTCGGATTTGACTTTGTCATGCACCAACACAAGCGCAGCCCAATCATTTTACACCAACAGCAGCAGCAGCAGTGGTGAATTCCTCTTGTAACCCACCACATGGGGGTCGCTTTGTCATACTCTGAATCTCTCCTCGCAGTTGTTATTGTATTATGTCTGTCAGTGTTGTCGCCCGTCGCCCGTGACGAATTCACTAAAAAAAGTCAGTTTCTTATTTGTTTTTCTCTCTAATTGTTCTTTTTTTTTATGTTTCTTTTGCAAAACTCGTGAAATTTCATGTGCAACAAATTGTTTGTTTTGCTTTTGCTTGTGTGTTGTGTGTGTGTGTGTGTGTGTGTGTGTGTGTGTGTGTGTGGAAAACTACTCTTCTGCTCCTCCCCTTCCGCGGCGGCTTTTCCTTTTGAGAGGCGTTCGCCCACTTTCGAATGACAACAAAGACAACAACAACATTCAGTGCATTGGCTGTTGTTTTTGTTGTTGTTAAAAACCACACCGAAAAGTAAACAAATTTATAATCTAATAAAACCCAATTCTTGGCGAACAACAGCAAAACTCAGAGGAAAACAACTACAACAACAACAACGAACGCGGCCAAAAGAAAAGCAGCAAAGAAAATAACGAAAACAAAAGTCAACGTCGACGTTGACGCAAACAGTATTCACATTCTCTCTCCTGCTCTAACTGACATCTTATCAAACAACAATAACAACAAAAAGTGCGTGTGCAATCTCCCAAGCGACAACAACAGCAACAACAACAACGCGGCAGCCAAACACTGAGGAAACAAACAACAACCACAACTCCAACCGCTAAGAGAGAGTGTTGTGTTCATTGAGAGAAAGGCAGAGGCACAATTACGAGTCGAGATGACGCAACCGCTGCCCATACGCTTTCAGGAGCATTTACAGGTGAGCCACAAACATTAATTAGTTAGTTAATTAATTAATACCACTGTGCGTGAGCACCTGCCCCCCTACCCTGCCCTCGAGCATTAACCATCCCCTGGGCCTGCCTGCTCGACCCGAACTCACGTGCGGTTAGGAGCCAACTAACCACTTGTTGAGCCAGCGCAACGCCACCTGCCCACGAAACTCAACTCAGCTCAACGCAATTCTTATTAGAATTCGATAGTTTCCGCTGCAACTCGATAATTCTTATAGGCGCGAGGATGCACCACGCTGGCGGTGAATTGCGCTGCACAGTGGGACCAGTCACCGGCCCCCAAGCAGCTGCTGTGCGGTGATCTGCTTTCCGTCAATATTGACTAAAATTTCCATGGAATCTTGAAATCTTGCTAAAGTTTGATTATATTTCAACTGCTTGCTAAGGATCGCTCTAGAACTTATATTTTGTACTCGTAAAATGAAGTAGCAATAGCTTTAATAATTTCGTACGGGCGGAACCCAAAAGTTTCAGCAAACTGAAATTTTGTACAAAAATGTGAATCATCTTAAAAAGTATAAATTAGTGAGCCTTAAAAGCTAAGATATGTCATATAGTGGGTTTTTTTGGATGTGATTTGTTAGCGATCTTTGAATTTTATATCATTTTTTAGGGTTTTATTTTTTGAAATTCTTGAAATTCTGCACACTTTGTGCTAGATTTCCATGAGCTGATTAACCCATTTTTCCTTTGCGAAGAAAATAGTATATTTCCTTTGTGCTGAAGTTTGTATATCATAGAAGAAAGCAGCGCAGAACCCCAAAAATTTCCTATTAGAACTATGCGGAGAAAAATGTGGCAATGTCTGTAATAATACATTATTTGAGCTTTCTTAAACAAAACTTTCCTCCTAGAAAAACTAGGTTGTGGCGTAGGACTTGTAATCCAACCACGTAATGGGGTTATTCAGTTAAGGAAACAGAATATCGGAAAATTGTGCTTCAGGCTTTGTCCTAATAGGGCTGTTATGGCCTTATAATAATAATAACAAAACCTAGCCCATGGCGTCTTTCAAAATCGGGGAAACGGTCATATCGCAGCACTATATTACGAAAGTTCTAGGTAAATTTTTATCTTAAGATATAAATCGAATAGCTTTAAAAATCTTTATTTGCCAGAAGCAACAATATGGAACCACTGTGGTTAACAGTGAAAACGATTTGTTGGCCATTTGCTTTGTCGGTTAAAATATCCGCTGCGGTGTGGTGAGTCATTCCGGAGCAGGCCAGTAGACGCCTCTGCCGCGGGCGGGCACTCCGGCGCTGCTCTCTGCTCTCCTCGCTCGCTGCTATCGGTTATCTATCGACATGACGTTGCTCGGTGGTTGCCTGATTTGGGGTTTGTTGTGAAATGCTGATAATAACTTCTTGTTATCGAAATCGAAGTCATCGGATTCAGACAGGGGATTCACTTGCTCATCTCTCTTCCGCTCTACTTCTCCCTGTTAACAGTTAAAAAGACAGTTAAAACTGTTATTAATGTTAAAAGTTACGTTATTATGTGCATAGTTCGTACGTAACAGAAATGGAGGTGGAAAAGCACTGCAAACTGCCGGTGACAAATGCCGGCTCTACTCACCACACACACGCACACACCACGCTCAACTCACCACACACACACACCTGCGGTGAAGTTGATTCTTGTTGTTTTCACATCGCATTTGCCAAACCGGTTTGCCTGTAATTAACCATCTTTTGGTTCGGTTTTTTTCCCATTTCATTTAAATGCAATGTTTTTTGTATTTGTTTTCTTCTTTTTTCTTCTATTTTTTATGCAAATTCTTTTTGTTTATTTCATAACATTTTGGGACAGGTGGCAGCCCATTGGCTGACAGCAGTAACTGCGGTTTTCCCCTCTGCCTGCCAACCACTCCCACACTTGATGCGTATTATTTTGCTGTGGTGAATTTGCACACACCACACACACACACAATGAAACACTCAAATTCCCGTGCATTAAGAGCGGCATATTCACCATAGCTTAGCATGTTGTAACTTAAGCTTAGCCGCGCTTCTGTTTCTTCTTCTCCTTCTTTCTCTTCTTCTTCTTCTTCTCCTTCTTCTTCGTTTTATTATTATTGTTGTTGTTGTTGTTGATGTTGTGTTTGTCATTTTGATTGAATAAATCAAAGATTTTTCTTGTAGTATTTTCTATATAAATTTGTGTTGTGTTGTTGTTGTTGCAGAAGTGAACAGCTTTTTTACAGTTATGTGCGTGCCTGCATTATATATATGTATGTATGTATGTATGTCTTGAGTGTGCGTGTGTTGTATATAAGTATATACAGTATAATATATATACAGTGAAGCCTCTACAGTTTACACCTCCTTTTAGCGGACAAAACTTGAGAACGAGGGGTAAGAAAACATGTAAATGAACCTCCCTTTAGTGGACACCTCTTAATAATGGACAAATTTTAGGCGATCTTCGCTGTCCACTGTAGAGAGGTTTCACTGTACAGTATAATATATATATGTACATATCGTATATAGTATCAAATAATACCATATACGTATGGTATCATCAGTTTTCAGCGACATTGTTGCCGCCACATCAACTGGTTCCTCCAGATGTCAGACCCACCCGGCATTAGGGTGATTCACTTTTAGATTCTTATTAATTTCGCATTGATCGAGAGGTTCCAAATGTGACATTTTAGAAAAGGGAACGCCCATATTTATAATTTACAAGTGAAACTAATATAAAGCCTTTAAAAAGTCACCCAAACTTGAAATTTTATAGAACTAATGTCACATCTGATCAGAGCTGCCAACTTTAATCTAATAGTGTTGCCATATGGCTTGCATATCAATTTTCCAAATTTTCAATTTTCACGAATTTTCCTCGTTTATGAATCTAAACACACCCGGAGCCCCCTTGAACACACAATACGTACAAAAAATTTCGTCAAAATCGGTCCAGCCGTTTACGATTCTATATCGGACATACACGATTACATTCATTTTTATATACATATATAAGATGCATAACGTCGATTTCTAAAATCTAAGTTCCGTACTTTTTATGTTATCCAATCGATTAGTTTTTGGTCTTTAAAAGGATTCCCGTACCTATGTGAACAGGTCCTACCAAAGACAATCTATGCGAATAACTTAATTTTTCCTATAATCTAAGATCATTATTAAAACATTGCTCAAAATAAGAGAGACCTTTTTAAGAACAGTTAAAATTTTGATAGCGAAATTCTTTATAGTTGTGTGTATAACAGTGTGTGTGTCTGTTCATCCGGAACGCCCTTGATACGCGCATAGATCGGGGAATGCGACATCTTCCATATGGGCGGATACAATTCATACTGCTGTTTTTTGGGCGTGAAACACCCTACTTGAGAGAGATATCGCGTGTGCGTGCGTGTTGGAAGTGGGCGGGGGGGCGGTTAGGAAAATTTTGATTAGGGCAACACACGTAGTTGTCGAGCGAGCGTCTTTTCTATAGGTTCGTCTCGGCGAGCTGAGTGCAAAACGAGCATATGTTAATTTGTAATTGACACAGATATAAATATAACTATGGATAAACCTTGGATGGGGTACCAAGCGATGCTACGAGTCAGTCCAGTCCACTCCGCTAGGCGAAATCTCTCAGTCCACCTGTTAAAACTGGTATACACATACATATAAGTGTGTACCCATCTATAGTCGTCCCCGGGGTCTGTCCCCGCCGATCTGCCTAATCGTATTATGCGTAAACGTGGTTGCAATGACACGTCACAATTTCATTATAGCCGACACATTTATAACGCGCCAAAAAGCAGGCAACAAATCGATATCTGGTACAATCATCGCACATATATTGTCCATGGTACAACAGATACGGATAGTCAGGCCAATGCTATACGCCCCTTGCGCAATCCGCCCTCCGCCCATACCTACCCATATCTGCTCTGTTTCGTCTCTTTCCAACTTGGGCCTGAAGCTCTGATTCCGCAGATAGTGATACGATTATCAATGCTGTGTGTTATGCGATATGCGTGGGCAGACGAAGGCAGACATTGACAGGGTGACACAGGTTTCCACAACCCAAAAAATGAGATGAATGAATATTACTTATCGCCTGACCTCTTCCTTTTGTTTCGTTTTCCTTTCGTTTTCGTCATCATCCCCATTATCGGTATTAATTATAGTCAGCTTAATTTTTTATTTAGTCTTTTTTATGGGGTGTATGTACCAGGCACCATTTATTCGACAGATAAGTAGCATATTATGTGTTTTCCTCTTGTTTCTTTCTTATCAGCTAAAACCAGGGTAAACATATGATATATTAATGGATTCTTAACTGCATTCCTATATATATCCAATGGTTAGCCCTGAATTTAAAGACCTTTTAAAGATCTTACCAGGTTTTCTGCTGTTACAAATTCGTTGATATTTCGGACTGCTAATCAGTTCATAATCTCGATGGTTTTCCTTATCATCATTGTTATTTTTTGATATACATTCGTATGTATGTCGCATTAGGATAACGCCATTTTGTTCTGAATTCTTTGGGCATATATTATAGAATATAATATAATATAATACAAGATAATTTCCATTTTCAGCCAGCGCTAATTTCGTTTATTGCTTTCTCCGTATTTTCACTTTGTTTCATTTGCGTCTTTCTTTGTTCAAGTGCATTGTGCATATATCTCGTATAAGAGGGGAGGCTAAAGAGTAATCGGCGTCTGCCTCCGACCGACCATTCACTATGTTTAGTGGGGAGAACTTCAGAGTTTGCTAAGCGGTTATTCGGAAATTTTGAATTTCAGTTGAAAACTCTATGCAGAATTTGCCTATTGAAAATCAAAATTTTGATATTTCCAGCTCTCCGATTTCGCCCATTTTAGGCAACTTCTAGATTTTTCTGATACGATATTCCTGAAATTTTAACGATGGCTTCATGAAATAATCACAAGTGTATGATCGTTAACACGGGCCTCGGTGGATCAGTGGATAGCGCACTGTCCCGCCAAACATGTGGTGCGAGTTCGAGTACCGCTCAAGTCAATAGGCATGATCCTCCTAGAAAAACTAGGTTGTGGCGTAGGACTAGAAATTCACCCACGTAAAAAGAGGTTAATGAATGAAGCAGAATAAAGGAGAGGTTCGGTGAATGAAGCAGAATAAAGGAAAATATTGCTTCAGGCTTTGACCTGATAGGCTATAGGCTATCCCTAAGATAACCTTATAATAATAATATTTCTTGGGGCGATCCATAACTCTTCTGCCTGCCCACTCAGTATTTCAGACGCCAAAAAGGAAATAAATTTTTGGCTGGCTTGTGGGGTCTTTCGACGATAAAATGAGCAAGTCTTCTGTGTCTTGGGGCTCTGTGTGTAATTCCGAATGGATGTAATAGAGACGGAAAGGGAACGAAAGGGCATATGTCTTATATATGTGCTTAATCGATGGCAAAACCTTGAAATTTTCATTTCGATCCTAACAAAATAAAAGTTTAGCGGATTGTTGGGTTTTATAAATGGTCTATATGTCCAAGCATTGGTACAATTTGCGTATTATTTATTTAATTTTACTCTGATTTTGCTGATTTGATTGTCCCGATGATCAACTGATAATGTACTCTGGGTTCAGTTGCGGGTGCAGCGAACTGTCTAGACATGTCTAGTGTTATGATGCATATAATATAGAATATATAGATCTATAGAACGCAATACATACTTCCCTCGTTTGTATCCTTTGCAGCTCACAAATGTTGGCATCAACCCGAATTCCTTTTCGTTCAGTACGCTCACAATGGAGTCGGACAAGTTCATCTGTGTGCGCGAGAAGAGCAATGATACCGCCCAAGTGGTTATCATTGACATGAACGATTCATCGAATCCAACGCGACGTCCCATCTCAGCCGATTCGGCCATTATGAATCCGGCTAGTAAGGTCATTGCGCTCAAAGGTAAAGCCCCAGACTCCGTCTTATATGCTCCATTGGCGTCTATTTAAACTGCACTCATTTCGTTTTCCACAGCGCAAAAGACGTTGCAAATCTTCAACATTGAGATGAAATCGAAAATGAAGGCGCACACAATGAACGAGGATGTTGTGTTCTGGAAATGGATATCCTTGAATACGCTGGCCCTGGTCACCGAAACCAGCGTCTTTCACTGGTCTATGGAGGGCGATTCGATGCCACAGAAAATGTTCGATAGACATTCCTCGCTCAACGGCTGTCAGATAATCAATTATCGCTGCAATGCCACACAGCAATGGCTGCTCCTCGTCGGTATATCGGCTCTGCCCAGTCGTGTGGCTGGCGCCATGCAGTTGTATTCGGTGGAGCGTAAGGTATCCCAGGCTATCGAGGGACACGCAGCCAGCTTTGCCACCTTCAAGATGGAGGGCAACAAGGAGCCAACGACCATGTTCTGCTTTGCTGTGCGCACCGCCACCGGCGGCAAGCTGCATATCATTGAAGTCGGAACGCCGCCGAATGGCAACCAGCCGTTCCCAAAGAAGGCAGTTGACGTGTTCTTCCCGCCCGAGGCGCAGGCCGATTTTCCGGTTGCCATGCAGGTTTCCGCAAAGTATGATACCATCTATTTGATAACCAAATATGGATATATCCATCTGTACGACATGGAAACGGCCACGTGCATCTACATGAATCGCATATCGGCTGATACGATTTTTGTGACCGCACCGCACGAGGCCAGCGGCGGCATCATCGGCGTGAATCGCAAGGGTCAGGTGCTATCGGTCACCGTCGATGAGGAGCAGATCATACCCTACATCAACACGGTATTGCAGAATCCCGATCTGGCCCTTCGCATGGCTGTGCGCAATAATTTGGCCGGGGCCGAGGATCTTTTCGTGCGCAAATTCAACAAGCTCTTCACGGCTGGACAATACGCCGAGGCCGCCAAGGTTGCCGCATTGGCTCCAAAGGCCATTTTGCGTACACCGCAGACTATCCAACGGTTCCAGCAGGTGCAGACGCCGGCAGGTTCAACGACACCACCGCTGCTGCAATACTTTGGAATACTCCTCGATCAGGGTAAACTGAATAAGTTTGAGTCGTTGGAGCTGTGTCGTCCGGTGTTGTTGCAGGGAAAGAAGCAGTTGTGCGAGAAGTGGCTGAAGGAGGAGAAGCTTGAATGCAGCGAAGAATTAGGCGATCTGGTCAAGACAGCAGACCTAACTCTAGCCTTATCTATCTACTTGCGCGCGAACGTTCCCAATAAGGTGATACAATGCTTCGCCGAAACTGGCCAGTTTCAAAAGATTGTTCTGTACGCCAAGAAAGTTAATTACACGCCCGATTATATATTCCTATTGCGCTCTGTGATGCGCAGCAGTCCCGAGCAGGGAGCCGGTTTTGCCTCCATGCTGGTCGCTGAAGAGGAGCCGTTGGCGGACATTAATCAAATTGTTGACATCTTCATGGAACACTCGATGGTGCAGCAGTGCACAGCGTTTCTGCTCGATGCCCTCAAACATAATCGTCCAGCTGAGGGTCCGCTCCAAACACGACTCCTTGAGATGAATCTGGTGTCGGCGCCCCAAGTAGCCGATGCCATTCTCGGCAACGCAATGTTCACCCACTACGATCGTGCGCACATTGCCCAGCTATGTGAGAAGGCCGGACTCTTGCAGCGTGCCTTGGAGCACTACACGGATTTGTATGACATTAAACGTGCCGTTGTACATACGCACATGCTGAATGCCGAGTGGTTGGTCAGTTTCTTTGGCACATTGTCTGTGGAGGATTCGTTGGAGTGCCTGAAGGCGATGCTGACTGCCAATTTGCGGCAGAATCTACAGATCTGCGTGCAGATTGCGACCAAGTATCATGAGCAGCTGACAACAAAGGCATTGATTGATCTATTTGAAAGTTTCAAGAGCTACGACGGTCTCTTCTACTTCTTGAGCAGCATTGTCAACTTCTCGCAGGACCCCGAAGTGCACTTCAAGTACATCCAGGCTGCCTGTAAGACGAATCAAATTAAGGAAGTTGAGCGCATCTGCCGCGAATCCAATTGCTATAATCCCGAGCGTGTTAAAAACTTCTTGAAGGAGGCCAAACTGACGGATCAGTTGCCGTTGATAATTGTCTGTGATCGTTTCGACTTCGTGCACGATCTCGTTTTATATCTTTACCGCAACAATCTACAGAAGTACATTGAGATCTATGTACAAAAGGTTAACCCATCGCGTCTACCCGTCGTTGTGGGCGGCCTGCTCGATGTGGACTGCAGTGAGGACATCATCAAGAACCTCATCCTGGTCGTCAAGGGGCAATTCTCGACTGATGAGCTTGTCGAGGAAGTAGAGAAACGCAATCGCCTTAAGCTTCTTTTGCCCTGGCTTGAGTCCCGTGTTCATGAGGGTTGTGTCGAGCCGGCCACACACAATGCTTTGGCCAAGATCTACATTGACTCGAACAACAATCCCGAACGTTTCCTCAAAGAGAACCAATACTATGACAGCCGAGTTGTTGGTCGCTATTGCGAGAAGCGCGATCCCCATTTGGCATGCGTTGCCTATGAGCGCGGCCAATGCGATCGTGAACTGATTGCCGTTTGCAATGAGAATTCGCTGTTCAAGAGCGAGGCGCGTTATTTGGTGGGACGTCGTGATGCGGAGCTCTGGGCTGAAGTACTTTCGGAATCAAATCCCTACAAGCGTCAGCTCATCGATCAGGTGGTGCAGACAGCGCTATCGGAGACCCAGGATCCCGACGATATTTCGGTCACAGTGAAGGCATTCATGACCGCCGATTTGCCAAATGAGCTGATCGAACTGCTTGAAAAGATTATCTTAGATTCGTCCGTATTCAGCGACCACCGTAATCTGCAGAATCTGCTGATTCTGACGGCTATTAAAGCGGATCGCACACGCGTCATGGACTACATTAATCGCTTGGACAACTACGATGCTCCGGACATTGCCAACATCGCAATCAGCAATCAATTGTACGAGGAGGCCTTCGCCATCTTCAAGAAGTTTGATGTCAACACCTCGGCCATTCAGGTTCTGATTGATCAGGTGAACAATTTGGAGCGCGCTAACGAATTCGCCGAACGATGCAATGAGCCCGCCGTCTGGTCTCAGCTGGCAAAGGCACAGCTGCAACAGGGCCTGGTCAAAGAGGCCATTGACTCGTATATCAAGGCTGATGACCCCAGCGCTTATATGGATGTCGTTGATGTTGCCAGCAAAGTCGAATCTTGGGACGATCTTGTGCGCTATCTGCAAATGGCACGCAAAAAGGCACGCGAATCCTACATCGAAAGCGAATTAATCTATGCCTACGCACGCACCGGACGCTTGGCTGATCTCGAGGAGTTCATCTCTGGGCCAAATCATGCGGACATACAGAAGATCGGCGATCGCTGCTTCAGCGATGGCATGTACGATGCTGCCAAATTGCTATACAACAATGTGTCAAACTTCGCACGCCTGGCCATTACGTTGGTCTATCTGAAGGAGTTCCAGGGCGCCGTCGACTCGGCACGTAAGGCAAATTCCACACGCACCTGGAAGGAGGTGTGCTTCGCGTGCGTCGATGCCGAGGAGTTCCGTTTGGCCCAGATGTGTGGCTTGCACATTGTTGTGCACGCCGATGAGCTGGAGGATTTGATTAACTACTATCAGAACCGGGGATACTTTGAGGAGCTGATTGCACTGCTGGAGTCTGCACTAGGACTGGAACGTGCCCACATGGGCATGTTCAGTGAACTGGCAATACTCTACTCGAAATTCAAGCCGTCGAAAATGCGCGAACATCTGGAGTTGTTCTGGTCCCGCGTCAATATACCGAAAGTTTTACGAGCCGCCGAATCAGCCCACCTGTGGTCGGAGCTGGTCTTCCTCTACGATAAATATGAGGAATACGATAATGCCGTGCTTGCCATGATGGCGCATCCGACGGAAGCGTGGCGCGAGGGTCACTTCAAGGACATCATCACAAAGGTAGCCAACATTGAGCTCTACTATAAGGCTATCGAGTTCTATCTGGACTTCAAGCCACTGTTACTCAATGATATGCTGCTGGTGCTTGCACCTCGCATGGATCACACCCGAGCCGTTAGCTACTTCTCAAAGACAGGATATCTGCCACTGGTTAAACCCTACCTGCGCTCGGTGCAATCGCTGAACAATAAGGCCATCAACGAGGCTCTCAATGGCCTGCTAATCGACGAGGAGGATTACCAAGGACTACGCAACTCCATCGATGGCTTCGACAACTTCGACACAATTGCGCTGGCGCAGAAACTGGAAAAGCACGAGCTCACCGAATTCCGTCGCATTGCGGCCTATCTATACAAAGGTAAATCTATTATTATAGTATAATATAGTAGATTCTGTAATCATCGAAAATCTCATAAAACGCGCAGGCAACAATCGCTGGAAGCAAAGTGTTGAGCTGTGCAAAAAGGATAAACTGTACAAGGACGCAATGGAATACGCCGCCGAGTCCGGCAAACAAGAAATCGCCGAAGAGCTCTTGGGCTGGTTCTTGGAACGTAATGCCCACGATTGTTTTGCTGCCTGTCTTTATCAGGTATGGTTGCACCTATATTCAATGAGCCAGTGGATCGATGTGTTATTTCGTTTTTATATCTCCGTAGTGCTATGATTTGCTGCGCCCAGATGTCATCCTGGAGTTGGCATGGAAACACAAAATTATGGACTTTGCCATGCCCTACTTGATTCAGGTAACCGATTGCTTCTCTTATTGAGGATCCGCTGCAGATTACTAATCCTTGTGCTCCACAGGTGCTACGCGAATACACCACCAAAGTGGATAAACTGGAGTTGAACGAGGCGCAGCGCGAGAAGGAAGACGACACAACGGAGCATAAGAATATTATCCAAATGGAGCCCCAATTGATGATAACAGCTGGCCCAGCAATGGGCATTCCTCCGCAGTACGCTACAAATTATCCACCTGGTGCTGCGGCAGCGGCAGCAGCAGCAGCGGCCGGACGTAATATGGGATATCCCTATATGTAGGCATTGCATATGATAATAACAACAACAACAACCACAACAACAACTTTAATATCAACAACAACAAAAACAGCAGCAACAACTACAACAACAACTACATACTGTTCTCCCAAAACACACAAACCTTTTGCATGAGCGCCAAAAACGACCAAAACAACAACAACAACAACAACACTACAACGTATAATATATATATATCTATATACATAAATCAGTATATATTTTTGATTTCCTCATAATGTTGAGTCACAAAACTATTGTTGCATTTTGAGACACACATAAAACACCAAGTTATAAGAATTCGGTTAGTTATATAAATTTTTTAAACATTTTTGGTTTCTACAGTCGAACAAATTGAAAATTATCTAAAAATTTTGTTTATAAGCTAGGAAAGATGTTTATGTAGTAATTTATAACTCGGGGACCTCGGTGGACCCCGTGGATAACGTAATGTTCCGCCAAACAAGAGGTGCGAGTTCGAGTCCCGCTCATGACTCTCCTCGAAAAACTAGGTTGTGGCGTAGGACTTGAAATCCACCCGCGTAAAAAGAGGTTATTCAGTAAAGGAAGTAGAATAAAGGAGAATAGTGCTTTAGGCTTTGATCCGATAGGGTTAGGAATAGCCATATAATAATAATAATATTATATTAATCTATCAATCTATTCAGTTTTCCGGGGAAATCATGGGGTTTCTTCGAGTTTCAAGGCTTCAAACCTGTAAAAAGTCATACACAACCAGACAACATACATATACCCTCTATCTATGTATAATTCCCGTAGAGTATTTCCAAGGAGTATCTGTATTTCGGGCTCGTTATATCTTAGTTCGACTGTATATTTTGGTCTTGAGGTTTCCATATCTGTTGCGTTCTCTGTCTAATTCATGCCTCTCTTTCGGTTTCGATTTTGCAGCTACAAAAGCAACTAAGCGAATTGAGATTGAAGAAGAAGAAGCGCCGCCGACAGCAGCCGCAACTCAACAACAACAACAGCAACAGAGCGAACCCAACAAAACACCAAGAACAACAACAACATAAGCTAATTAACTAAATAAAATTATAAAACAAAACAAAAAAAACAACAACAACAAACGCTAGTGTTCAGCAAAATGGTCGTAGTTTATTATTATTAAAATTATTACATTTTAAATTAAAAAAACATAAAAACAACCAAACACACACACATACATACACACCTACAAGAACATGCATACATATATAAATATAAATATAAATACGAATTAAATAAATAAAATTTATTAATTTAATAAAATGGTAAACAAAAACAAAAACACACCACGAAATACGAAAATTCAAGAAAAGAGGGCACACTTAATGTTTAAAAGAATAGCCCAACACTGTCACTGCTTCGTCTGGGCACACCACAAACACACCACACCACACCACAAAACACACCATATTTAATAAAATTGTAATTGTTTGTATAAAAGAGAATACAGTTGATAAACAAAAAGAAAAAAGAAAGAAAAACAAAAAACAAAACAAACTCACGAAACATTCTACTACTTAAAAAAGTAAAGATTTTAACTTAAAACAAATTATTATTAAATTTATGAAGAGATGAAAATAACAAAATTATTGCAAAATATAATAAAATAAAGTATAAAAACAAAAACATTAACGTAGCACGTTAAAAAATAAATAAATAAATACAAAAATCAACAACGTATATATAATAATAATAATAATAATATAAATGCAAGCGTAACAGTAAATTTTTGTTTTTAATTTAGAAATTTTTTTGCGTTCCACAAATACGATCCACGATCTAAACACATTAGCATAAACTTTCCAATTCGCATAACGAATCCAGCAAAACATAAACGATATATAGAAATACATAAAACTATATAATGAAAATGAAAATAAAAAGAAAACATGCCACTGCAAGCATATATCGTATCTGTATCTTTAAATATATTATTATCATTTATCTGTATTGTCTTCTATTGTATTCTCTCTTATATTTTGTTCTGTTTCTCGCTTTTTTGGTTTGTCTCCTTCCGCTCGGCGCGGGACTCGCACATTGAAGGCATACGTAAAAATAGATGGAAATTCTAACCGAAAGTAATACGAATCAAAATTTTATGAAATACGTAAAGTTCATATGATTTTCTTTCCTCATTTCTCATTCTTTTTTGTTCTGTTTTTTATGCTTGCATGTTGTGTGTATGATTTGATTTGTGCTAAAGTTCAGCAGAGATCTAATAGGAATATATATACTCTATATATACCGATCATTATTGTACTATTATGATTATTATTATTGTCTATTAATATTATTTTGTGTAATTGCTATTATTATATACATATTGAAAATATACAACATATGAATTACATTTAAAAATCTCGCAATATCTTTACTGTCTTATCGGGAATTCATCTCATCCAAACAGCCAGTCATACTTTTCCCAATTGGAAAATCAGTTGGCAGCTGGATATATTCGCATTCCAGATAATAAAGAAAAGTCTAGACAAATCGGCAAGTGATTTGTGATTCTCTGAAACATTTCATATATTGCTTTATATGCTTCGTAGAGGTTGTAATGCTAATATTGAATCGGCAAATTGGTCGAGGAAGAACTCCTGGGTTGTGCTCAAGTATAAGTATTCTGTCATCGCTTCCATCATATTTTACGATGTTTCTACAAACTATAAGGATTCCTAGATGCTTAACTATGCTACAAGTCGAATTTAAATCAAATTGGTTTAAGTATGGCCATTTCGCATACCTGAGTTTAGTCAATTTCTCTGTCCTAAAAAACATTTGGTTTTTGAAATTTACAAAATTTTTAATCTTTAAATTTTCATAAAATAATATATGAAAAACAAGCAAAAACATATGAATAATTAAAATCAATTACTTTATTTTTTATTTAAACAATAATGAGGCCAATCAATGTTCGGGCCAGAATCTGTACGAAGATAAGATGACAAAGATTAACCTAAAGATCGGGAATCAACCTAGTTGAAAGAGCCAAAGATTTATCCTGATCCGAATGTTTTTTGGTGTTCTTTGCATTTCTTTCGACAGTATTTAGCAAATAAGTTATTATACCCTGTACCTTTTGAATGTATGCGACAGACAGAAGGAATTATCTCCAATATTCTTGTTTATCTCAAAGACTATAAAAGCTAGAAACACCAAATATCGTACATATGTAGGTGCGTGCAGATCAGGCTTATTTTTCTATTATGTATTAGGCGAAATTCTGAAGATGGAATCACTCAATTTGGCACAGAGGTGTTATATATATTATTCGTATATATTATCAATAATATTAGATAAAAAGATTCAAAACGAAAAAAAGGAGTATAGGAAGTCAGCGCTGCATCAGCCGCCTTTCCCATACGTGAATTTTTACACTCTTTTGCGAATAACTTCTGTGTTTATTTATCGATTGACTTAAAACTTTCAGGGTAAGTTTAAAATACAATCCAAAATACGTTGCTGAAAATCTTGTTTTAAATCAAAAATTACACCTGTTATCAATTTTTTTGATTTGCGGGGGAGGGGGCGTGGCATAAAAAAATTGAGAAACGGCTTTTTGCGCATCATCCATGCGGAGCTGCATGCCGAATTTGGTACATCTAGCTATAAACGTTTAGCCGCCAAGTGACATAAAGCATTTTTCACCTTTTCCCATTTTAGCCCGTTTTCGGCCATTTCTGAGTCTTATAACTTCGGTGTTTGTGATCCAATCGTTCTGAAATTTTCAGGAATGGAAAATATGATGATTATACATTTGATGACTCTAGCATAAAATTTGCGGCATTTATATATATTTCGTCACTTTCCGGAAAAATGGAGGAGTGTATGAAGATTTTGGGAAAATATATTCTGCAGTTTCTAGTCATGACCCTATTTACCAAATTTGGTGACGATTACTTTATAAATGCCAAAATTATGGCCAATTTATCGAATAACGAATTTATCGATTATCGTGCATCCAAAATTGGAAACAAACTCGTATTGCCTATACTATACACGGATATTCATGCCAAGTTTGAAGTCTTTAGCTTTTGTAGTTTCCGAGATTGGCGCGTTCATACAGACGGACGGACGGACATAGCTAAATCGACTCGGCTATTGATGCTGATCAAGAATATATATACTTTATGGGGTCTGCCACGCCTCCGTCTGCCTGTTACACACATTCCAACAAAACTATTATACCCTTCTTCCCATTTTTAGATGGGTATAAAAAAGGAACCCATTCTACGTCTTCCTAAAGGCAGGAATCTCAACGTAAGATGCGGTGATGAAGAGTCAGACCTCTCTGAGTTGGCAAGCCTCAAGTGAGTGTACTGAGCCCTATCCTATACAGTGTATACAGCAAACCTCCCAATCATCCGGGACCATAGGATAATGGTAGCCGCCTATGTAGACGATACTTCGTTCCTTGCAACACAAAATCCACTTGACGTTCTTGGCAGATGGGTGACTAGATGGAATATAGTGGTTAACCCAGAGAAAGCCTCCCACGAAACATTCGCCAAAAATAGAAAGAAGCTGTCAACCTGTCAGCCACCACGAAACTGTCATATACTTGGAACTCAACGCCTTTTGGAAAATAGGTTGTAATAAAAGATAGGAGGAGGCATCTTAATTTCCCAACCAAGGTCTTGATGGAAGAAAATTCCTTTTCGGTTGGCCAATTTACCTTTTCTCGAATGCTTCATTTAAAAGGTTTACTCCAATATCGTTAAAAAAATTTTGTGATTATTATACTCTGATCCAAATTGAAAATTGGTATGAATGTATGTAACAGGCAGCAGGAGGCGTGGCAGACCCCATAAAGTATATATATTCTTGATCAGGATCAATAGCGGTGTTGATTTCCGTCTGTGCGTCCGTCCGGGTGAATGCATTGATTGATTAGAAACTACAGAACGGAATTTCCCAAAACTTTGATACACCCCTCTATTTTCCTGAAAAGTGACGAAATGTATCTATGAGCTACAAATTGTGCGGAAAGTGGCATCAAACATTTTTTTTCTATCCTAAATTGGTCCCCCCAAATTAAATAAGTGCTTATATTTTCTACAACCTTTATCATAATACTTTAAATTCTAAAATATATATTCAAAAGTATGTCATCAACCAATCTTGAAAGTTTCAGAACGATCGGATCATAAGCAAAGAAGTTATAAGACTCAGAAGTGGACGAAAACGGGTATAAATGGCAAAAGGTCAAAAATGCATGTTACCTGGTGGCAAAACGTTTATAGCTAGGGAAACGAAAAATAAAAAATTTGATAACAGGTGTAATTTGTTTGATTTGAAACAAGATTTTCAACACACGTATTTCGGAAAGTATTTCGAACTTGTACTTAAAGTTTCAAGTAGATCGGATTATAAACACAGAAGTTATTCAGCACCGACTCTAGCGCACGCCGTATAACGGTAAAAGTGGGTCTGTGTATGTGTATGTGTGTATGTAACGGTAAGCGATTCCGAATGCATTGCACTGTTGGGATCAGGGTATCTCCTAGTCGAGCTCACTCGACTAGAGCTTTCTTACTTGTTTTTGCATTGTTCTGTTGCTCTATAAATGATAATACAATAGGTCTGTCAACGGAAGTAAAGGCGTGGTCATTTAGGACGGGCTAATATCTTTTCGACCCATGATATTGGATAGAGCTTTCAGTCCACAAAATTTATTCCCAATAGGGCATATGTCTTACAGAAATCGATGGAATTGCACGTGCTATGTAGGTCCAAAAATTGGCTTACTTTGGCCGTATTTCTACAGTTTTCCTGCTAATTGCAAACTATGCTGGACATTCAATTAAATTGATACATCTTTTGGAGTAATCAAGATATTCTCCTTAAATTTTTTCCAGATAATTTGAACACCAATGGGTCTTCGGCAAGATGGCTTAAAAATGTGCCCATGACAAAGGAAATGTTCACAGGAAATGTTTAATCTTGACGGCCTATGCGGATTTTGTTATTATAGGAGGGATCTCCGTAGGGAGATGCAAGCTTTTGCAAGTGCCGAAACACTGGATCGACACATTTACAGTAAGCGGATCAAAAAAGCTCTCAGTACACCGTTGTTTTGCCACTTCTGACGGAAAATCGGGATATGTTTTAAATACAATTACGCAGGATGGAGCCAGAATTCACGTCAGTTTTGAAACAAGAACTTATTTGGAGCCTGCTCATTGGATCTCAATCCCATAAAAAATGCCTGTGACAAGAGTATAGTTCTGTTCCCGAATCGTAAACAGCTGAGTGACATGGATTACAGCCGGATTACTTAAAAAAAAGCGCAATCAATGAAAATCCGATTTTTGGAGGTAGCCAAGGCTCAAGGTTCCATAGAGCATAAAGCTTTCATGTATTCCCAAAAACAAAGTTTTGACAAAAGTTCTATAAAAGATTACTAGCTTATTTCAAAAAACTATTCCTTAAATTTCAGAACTATGGGAACATAAAAACTAAAGTATTAACACGTTAGACGCATACCCATACCCCTTAATCAAATTGGTATAATTTAGATTTGTTTTCGATTTCCAGTATATCTACATATTTAGAAGATTTTGAAGTCTTACTAAAAGGCCGTTTTCGACCATTTTTGTGTCTTATAACTATTTATTTATATTTATAATCCGATTGCTCTGAAATTTTCAGGAATGTTTTAAATATTTATTGTCATGACATTGTCATGAATACATATTATGGAATTCGAACCATTATGATAAGGATTGTAGAAAATGTAAGCACTTACTAAATTTAGATGGACCATATTAGGGTGGAAAAGAATTTTAGATGCCACTTTCTGGATCTATGAGCCCCTTCATACCAAATTTTATGACTAGCAAAAAAATTGTGGCTCATAGATACATTTCGTCACTTTCCGGGAAAATAAAGGGGTATATCAAAATTATGGGAAATTTCATTCAATTCTATTAATAACCCTATATACTAAATTTTGAGCCGATAACACTACAAATTCGAAAGATTTGACCATTTTATCGAATAACGAATGTAGCGATTATCGGGTGCAGGAGGCGTGGCATCCAAAATTAAAAATAAACTTGATCTGCGTATGGTATATACGGATCTCTATGAGAAGTTTGAATGATCTAGCTCTTAGAGACCTCTAGTTCTCTGAGATCGGCGGGCTCCAACGGACAGACAGACAGACGGACAGGGCTGAATCGACTCGGCTATTGATACTGATCAAGAAACATTTCATATATATCATATCAAGAAATATATCAATCTATATCCGTTATATACATTTGCACAAACTTATTATACCCTTCGTACGATTTTTCAATTGGGATCGGGATATCAAAATCCTTATATCGTAGCGTAGGCTGATAGACTAGAGCTTAGAATTAAAATGTATCTTTATATAAATGAAACAATCAAATATCCAAATCAATCCAAATCAATGATCCTTGCTGAGGATTTGCTAGTTCGGCTTGCATTTTGCGCTCCAAAAGCGCCATCTCTCGGAAATAAGCGAAACTATTTAACGGTTACAAATTTAAGGCGCTTTAATATAACCTGTGGTTCTACATAGCACTTGCCACATAGCACTTGCCACTGTTGACATATAATTATATAATTAACATATAATTACACATTTAATGCTATGGAAATTGTTTATTGTTATTATGTGAACCGATTGAAGGCATTTGCAGCAAAAGATTTCTTCGGCACCAAAGCGAAACGCAAAAATGAGCAGACTATCGATAACAAATGGCAGCACCCAGTGCGTCGCTATCGTAACAGTTGCAGAACAGCTCACAATACAAAAATCAAAATACAAAGAATAAATATTTAATTTATGTAAAATATTAAACAATTTTTAATTTTTTGAAATGCACTTAAGCTGTTAAGGCGAAAATTGTAAATGTTATGCATAACAGCAGTCTGGCACAGAGAGAGCAACAGTCTATGTTAACGTCATAGATGCACGTCGAGCTGCATGCAATTTCCCACCTTTTTTCCATGCACATGCAACATGTGCGGAGAGGCAGAGTCAGATGGTGGGAGAGTAACAGTGGGGAGCTTGTGACGTCATGCATGGAAATTAAACTGAGGTCAGTTCCAATTTGAACATGTAAAGTGTGGCATATGCAGGGCTGTGTAAAATGTACAGAAAAGAGAGTAGAGCAGGCGCGTTAACAGCTGTGACGTCAGAGAGCCGGAGAGCGAGCGCAACCTTGTGAGAGCGCCAGGCATGTGCTGTTGTTATTTTTGTGTGTGTTTTTCGGTTTCGGTTTCGGTTTCTCGTCTTGTTGGACTTTTGCCGTGAACGGACATCAACGTCGCGCAACCAACGACGACGACGACGACGACGACGCCGACGACGAAGCAACTACGAGCGGGCCCCCCGTCCCCGTCCAGCAATTGCATTTCGCTGTGTGTTTTGCGTTTTGCGTTGTGTTTTGTGTCTTTATTTACTTTTTTTTCGAGTGTCTCTGTGTGTGTGCGCCGCGCCGCGCGGCCTGCAAAGCGCGTACTCAGTCGATCGCGCGTACCACAAAATGGCAGCAGCAGCCGCCGCCGCAGCAGCAGCTGAAATTATGCAATGAAGTGTGTAAATCCAATTGTTGTTTCTCATCTTCTTCTTTTTTCTATAACTAATTTTCTAAATTTTCAAAAGTTGTGCGAAATTTCGAGTTTTGCACAAAAAACATGTGAGAAAATTTCGAACAGCTCTGTTAAAAGTTACAGTGTGCCTGTGTGTGTGTGTGTGTTGGTTGTGTGTGTTTGTGTTTTTTTTTTGTTTTTTTGTGTTTGTTGGCAAAAAGTAAGACAAAAAGGAAAATAAGAGTGGAAATGGTGATAAAATATAAATATAAACAAGACAAATATGCACTGCAGTTGCCCAGTGTCTGCGCGCGCGCCCCTCTGTGTGTGTGTTGGTAGTGTGTGTGTGTTGTGTCTGTGTGTGTGTGATGTGTCTGTGTATGTGTGATGTCGCACAACCAGTTTTTTTTGACGCAGAAATTCAACAAGTTTCTGCTAAAACAACGACAACTGCAAGGGGCTGTGTGTATGTTGTGTACGTGTGTGTGTGTGTGTGTGTGTGTGTGTGTGTGTTTGCGTGTTTTGTAGCCGAGCGAAATTTGATTTTTAGCAAATGAAATTAGTTGCAGCAAAACGGAAACCAAAAAGTAACTGCAAACCAAAGACAAATTGCAAGCAGCAGCAGCAGCAACAACAACAACAACAGCCAAGAAAGCAGGGCAGCAGCAACAACAAATGCCGCCACATTTTGGCTTACAAACGTTTTCACAGTGGCCAACAGCACACGATCGGCCAATTGGCCAAAAGAATAGCCAAAAAAAGGCCAAGTTTTGTTTACGTTTTCAACACTGTCGCCTACCGGCACCCCCCCCTCCCCCTTTGCGGAGTTCAAATCTATTACCAAGCTTTGATTTATCGATAACAATATCGATAACTGTGAGTCCTTGAAGTTATCGAATCCACTGAGCACACAATCGATTCCAATTGATTTAAAGAATTTTACTATTCAAACGCTCACTGCCAAATGTCCATCGATTTATAGTCAAAGCCGATACTTTTTCAGACATTTTCAATTTTAACGTTGGCAGTTCAAAAGCTCATACAAAAGCCAAAATTCCTGTCAAAAAAAAGTCAGATTTGGCGTAAAATAAAGCGGCATTGGCAACACTGGTTCTGCCCATGCGCCTCTCAAGTGTGTTGAATTATGAGGCGGGGGGAAGTTCATGGTTAGCCAGTGTTCAAAATTTTTAAAACTTTTCAATGGGAAATCATTGGTTTTTGAAAATTTCCAAAACTCCATAAGGCTTGCTTCTATTTAACTGATCAATTCAATCTAGAAGAATTCTAAAGTCACTCCAGAAGCTCTCTATCTGACATAATATACATATATAAATAGAATATGTAATAGTCTATTCGGTTTTTGTAAAATACTTCTACATTTGTTTCCCCAAATGTTCCCCAAAACTCTTTCATTTTCCAATTTTTTCCATTTTCACAAGTATTTCTTGAGCTTTGTACAAAAACATTAGAAGTTGTTATTATAATTTTGAAATTCTACGGTCTCCAGAACTTTCCAGGCTCGATCAACAATTCCAATTTGAATTCTCAAAAAAATACTAAAATCTGTAAAAGCTTACACAAAGTTGATCCTATGTTTGTCCAGTTCAAATATACCTGGGAGCAAAACCTAGAGGCTCTCTAAACTCTATCTCCTATAAGGGACTTATGAAACAAATAAATGATAAATATTAAAGAATATTAAATAGATTGTAGACAATAGGAACTTTTGGTATTTGCAAAAAATAATATGTCAATTGTAGGATAGAGAACAGAATGCATAAACTCATTGCTACTTTCATATATTGATCTCATTATATAAAGGATGCATCTCCGAATCCTGTAGTATGAATTGTGTATAAAAACACGTTAAGTTAATTTACATTCAAAAAAATTTTAAGCCCCAACTCTATCAAAAGATGTCGGCTCATTAGTTTATATTTGAGGGGGCCTCCGTGGACCAGTTGATAGTGCAGTGTCCCGCCAAACAAGAGGTGCGAGTTCGAGTCCCGCTCATACCAATAGGCATGAATCTCCCAGAAAAACCAGGTTGTGTCGTAGGACTTGAAATCCACCCACGTAAAATAAGCAGAAATAAAGACAAATAGTGCTTCAGGCTTTGACCTGAAAGGGTTGTTATAGCCATATTATAATAATAATAATAATAAAGGGTCCATTTGATACACCTTATGAAATTATCATGATTGGCGTCTGCGCATAAACCGGCCGTCCTGAAGAATTCGCCTGCTGCTGCAGCAGCATCGCTGCGTGCACAATTTTGTGTTTGTGTGTGTGTGTGTGTGTGTGTGTGTGTGTGTGTGTGTGTGTGTGAGAGAGAGCCAGCAAGTGATCTGCGAACGAGCCTCTCTTCGGCGGAGTGTGCTCTTTGCTCTTGTGTAGCTGTTGTTGCCGAAGGAGAAGAAGAAGAAGCAGAAGAAGAAGCAACAGCAGAAGCTGTTCCCTCTCCGCTGCTTCTTCTTGTTGTTGCTGCTGCACTTCGAACACTCTTCGTATTGAGAATAAGCGTGTGCAAGAAAGGCACAAAAAGTTAGTACTACTACACCATATGCCAAATGCCTGTTTTGTGTTTTGCTTTGCCTTTTGCTTGGTCTTTTTTCTTAGAACTGTTAATGTTGCTGTTACTGTTAATTTTAATGTTCATGCTTCTGTTATGTTGTTAATGCCAATGTTAATTGTGACATAAATGTTAATATTATGTTATGTTATTATGGTATTGTTATCTTCCTGCATATAATACTTTTTTAAATCTCATCCATTCTCGTCGGGTTTGGCGTGGTTTGTGTACAGAAACATCATTATCATAAGGGCTGTGAAATAATTAAATGTATTTAAAATTGCATAAACATTATAGTAAAGGAAATATTATAGTTTGTAATGAATAAATTCCTCAAAAAAATCCCTCGCGTCTGTCTGTCTGTCTGTCCGTATGCAAAATTAATCCTCCGTTTTGGAACTATCATGCTAAATCTCAATGTGCTCAAACCGTACGAATTGAATTATTCGGGTTTGCCCATATTTCCTATGTTTTTCAAACTATTGCTATTAAATTTTATAAGTACTTCTGTTTTTCATTGCCTATTCGTTTCACCAAATTTAAGTAGAATCGGTCTATAATTTATGCATCCTCTACAATCACTTGCATATTATCATCACCTCTTACTTTTTTTGGTTGAGTATATATGGGGCGTAGTTTTGGGGCCTCAGTGGGCCAGTGGATAGCGCACTGTCCCGCGAAATAAGAGGTGGGTCCGAGTCCCACTCATGTACTTAGCATGACCTTCCTAGAAAAACTAGGTTGTGGCGTAGAATTCAAATTCCACCTACGTAAAACAAGATCTTCAGTGAAGGAAGTTAGAAATAAAGTAAAAAAAAGGGCTTCAGGCTGTGATCCGCTAGGGTTGTTATTGCCATTTGAAAAATATATGGGGCATCAGTGGATCAGTGCATAGCGCACTGGCTCATCACTTAGGAGGTGTGGGTTCGATTCCCACTCATGTCGATAGGCAAGACCCTCCTAGAAAAACAAGGTTGTGACGTAGGATTTGAAATCCACCAAAGTAAAAAAAAGAAGTAAGCAGAAATAAGGGAAAAATAGTGTTTCAGGCTGTGACCCGATAGGGCTGTTGTGGACATATAATAATAATATATGAGGAGGTAGGGACTTTTGTGGACCGTGGATAGCTCAGTGTCTAAGAAGAGGTATGGGTTCGAGTCCCACTCATGTTGATACCCTCGTAGAAAAACTAGGTTGTGGCGTAGGATTTGAAGTACACCCGCGTAAACAATATATAGTAAAGGAAGCAGAAATGAAGACAAATAGTGATTCAGGCTGTGACCCGATTGGGTTGTCATGGTCATATATGTAGTAATAATATTAATATATGAGGTAGACGGTTAAAATCCGCGTTTTATTTGTAATTTTCTTGGAACTCATTTATATGTTTGAAAAAATATTTCCTAGCTTGTTACTTTTATTTTTACATAAAATACTATATATTTGTCATCCCTGATTAGTCAGCAAAATCAAATTAAATTAAGAGACTATTGGATAGATTCATCATCCCAAAAACGAACCTTCACTGTGGCTGACTAAAGCACTGTCAAAATTGTCTTAAGATTAAAAAAAAACTAATAGGAAATTTCTTCTAACTTTGTCTGTTTATTTCCATCTGATCGCAGTTCTGAACGTAGTTATACAACGTTTTCGTATTATCGTTTGTGCAATTCGCCATTGCCATAACGAGTTGTGCCCTTGAGTAGTGGGCTAATAAGGCAAATCGGAGGGCGTGATCTGCGGAGTTGTTTGTAAAAGTTTCAGACTGCCTTTGGTCGGTCCGTCGGTCGGTCGGTCGGTGGGTCTAATGGCTCTTTGAGTCACTGTACGTGCTCGCCTTTCCCCCTGCCAACGCCACGAAACTCATACATATGGTTTGCATTATTGCAAATAATTTGAAAATAATTTTGTTTTATTTTTATTATTATTTTCATGCTCAATTTTTCAGCTGTTTTTTCTTTCTTTTTCCTTTTTTTTTGCTAATAATACACGTCATTTCGCTTTTCTGTGCTGCAAAAGAAAACTGGAAAAACCACCATAATTCACTTGTGTGTGTGTGTGTGTGTGTGTGTGTGTGTGTGTGTCCATGTTTTTGTTTATTTTTATTATTTTATTTGTTTGACTTTTATTTATTTTTACGAAACATAATTATAACAAATTACAAATGTTTCTAAAAATTATGTATTCATCATTTGCTTTCACATACGAATTTATACCCTTCCGAAGAGTAACATCATTTTCATCACACATCATATGTGTGTGTCAAAGAGCAGGGTATACACATAGTTTGTCAGTCCGTTTGTTGGTCAGCTTGGACAATCCGCAGTGTCGAAAAATTATCGAAAGATTCTGAAAATTCACCATGGTATTCAGTAAACTTACATAAATTAGTGTTATGAACATACTCTGAAAATTTCATTACAATTTATACGATAATTTAATAATCTGTTATCAGTGAGCTATTTTGAGCTATGGATTTATCCAATTCAAACAATAATTATACCCTGATCCCAATTCAAAATTTGTATGAAGGGTATATTAAGTTTGTGCAAATGTATGGGGCCTCAGTGGGCCAGTATAGCGCACTGTCCCAGGAAACAAGAGGTGTGGGTTCACGTCCCACTCATGTACTTAGCTTGACCTTCCTAGAAAAACTAGGTTGTGGCGTAGGGTTTACAATCTACCCACGTAAAAAAAGATAGTCAGTGAAGGAAACTATAAATAAAGAAAAAAAGTGCTTGAGGCTGTGACCCAATAGGGTTGCTATAACCACTTAAAATGAAGATCCGTGTATACAATATACAATACAATATCAAATTCAAAGATTTCGGTAATATCACGCCCCCATTCTCAAAATTTAACAACCCTTTTCGGTTCAAAACCTGAAGACCTATTTTCCTCTATTTCTGCTTCCTTCACTGAAGAACATTTTTTATGGGTGGATTTCAAATCCTACGCCACAACCTAGTCTTTCTAGGAGGATCATGCCTATCGACATGTGCGCGACTCGGACCTCGCACCTCTTGTTTGGCGGGACAGTGGGCTGTCCACAGGTCCACCGAGGCCGCTTTTTAACCTTGGTTTTATAAAAGATTTTTCTCTGATCTGATTGAAGAGTTGAGTTCCTTTTAAACTTTCCGCATTAACTCATTATTCTTGCTGATCAATTGCCGCCAAAACTACATAGAGACGCATTAGTTCTTTAAAATAATCTTAATATTATTATGAGACATTCGGGTACCGACTTTTTTTGAGCTATGTCAACTGCTGTTAGTTGATCCGATAATAAAGGGTTTAGAAATTGTTTCGATAGTTTCAAATACTGCAGAGTTGATCAGTTATCGATAGTCAGTTTCTCTCACGGATGGGTATACAATCTTCGGATTTGACCGGTGTTGGTGCTTTAATTGTGATTTTATTTACATTTTTATTATTATTATTAATATTATTATTATTTATTTATGTTTATTAATTGATGTTTCTTTTGCTTTTGCAGAGTTTTGTGTTTCATTTGACAAAAAAGTGCTAGCAGCAAATCGATTCAGCAGATAGAACAAAACACAAAATCAAATTGTGCACTCAAAAAAGAGAAAAAATAAATAAATAATTGAAAATATATAGATGAAATCTAATATTATTATTATTATTATTATTGTTCCTTTTTACTTCGATAAATTTTGTTTTGCTTGAAATTATGAAGCATACGCAATACACTAATAATAACTACAATAATAATAACAATATTAATAATGTTAATTACAATGAAAATTTAAATACTAATGCAAATACTAATGAGCCGCAGTTGGTAAATAATAAGAGGAAATATTATAATACATCAACAGCAGCAGCAACAACAGTAACAGTAACAGCAACAGCAACAGCAGCTTTTAACAGACAACAACAACTGCAACAGCAAAGCTACAGCGAGTCACCAGCAGCAACAACAACAACAGCTGCAACACCAGCAGCCAAAAGCAAATTGAAAAACAAACACATTTACTTTGTGCGTCGCCGATTTCGGCGCAACAATTCGAACAACTCGCCAATCAACAACAACAACAGCAACAACAACAGCAGCAGCAGCCAAAGCCACAACAACAACTACAATTACAACAACAAAATCAAACATAAAGCAAATTTCAGCAGCGCCTCAAAGCCAACAAAAGCAACAACAACAACAACAACACGAACAGCATTAGCAAGTGCAACAAAAAGCAACAAAACAAAAATGGGCGGCGGCAAAGATATACGCCGCGGCCTGGAGCCATTGGAATTCGAGGAATGTATTGTCGATAGTCCAGAATTCCGTGACAATCTGAATCGTCACGAGAAGGAATTGGATCACACTAGTCACCAGATCAAGCGCATTATCAAAGAGGTTAAAGATCTAATGAGTGCTGCTAAAGGTGAGTTTCTACCTACCTACCTACCTATTGTATAGGTTCTATCCATAGATGGAACTCCCGGTTCGCTCCCTCGCTCGATCTCCGTTCTTTACTTTTTTTCGACACGCTACCGCATTGTCGGTCAAGCGTGCAGGCCCGCTCTCGCTCCCTCGCTCTCTTGCGCTCCGTCTCTTTGGCTCTTAACAATACATATATAAAATATATACATATATTGTATATATACGTGTGTATTATATACCCGACGCCTGTCCAAGGTCAACCAGTAGCACATATAGAAATGCCAACAAACAAAACAATACACGACAAAACAAAAACAAGTATTCTCTAGCCGATATCGTCGTATCTTTGCACAACGCAGTAGATACTCTGTAGATCACATCTGATATTGTGCTCCCGATGAAAATTCACAAATCGCATTAGCACCTATGGTATATATAGAATTTATGCATTTGTATATATTTATGCTCATCCAGTTTTTCCGTATCTCCCGTAACTTCATCCCGTCACAATTTTAAAGTATTTCCAGCGCCATAGAAAATCGTGTGAAATAAGTATACAAATTAAGACTCTGGGCGTGATAACATAGTTATAAATAGAATTCTTTTTCCACAATTTTGGTTGTTTTCGAAAATCTTGTGCTTTCGACTACTCCCTAGCAAAAACTGTGGAACTTATAGTAGAGGTGGAAAAAATCCAACTTTCCAAACATAGATTTTTCCGATGTTTTTAAGAAAAACGATCGATGTTTTATTGATTGAAAAGTAAGAGTTTATCCGATGTCAAGTTAACAATGACAGATTCATGTGACGGTTAAGCCCGTTTAACCTCGGTCTTAAACGCAACATCTATTTATGTCCTTATGTAATAAAATATCTCCTTATCATACTACAGTAAATCTTTATACTTACAACATATACGCCTTTCCTAAGCCAATGCACATTAAGAGATGGCAAATCACCGCTGTTTTCTTGTCATCCATCGATGTCTCGCCACCTCTATTATATATCATGCAAATCAAAGACTCGAGGCTCGCCATATTCTGAAAAAACCAGATACAGGATTTGTAGAGACTTGGCCCTATCATATTATATTATCAATATCTCAAAACGTTTAACTTTCTTACTGTCCCAATCTAATAATTATATGCATAGTGCTTATATCATCAAAATGGAACCATTCTACAGCCAATTTGTTGTATTTGGTCTCCTGAATTCAAAACCGTATATGCCCATTTTATGCTAAGTATTTGCAAGGGGTGCAGGTTATACAAGCAGCGCCTAAAGCGCGCGATAGGGAGGTCGCTTTGGATAGAATCAAATGCGAACATGATCTTAACTTCTCCGTCGACACTTCATCCCTTGTAACGGCTGTTGCAGAGTTCTTGATTTGCTGTAAAACTGAGCTTGTTCTCTCTCTCTTTCGCTATGCTATAGTAAATACATGGTATATTAATACCTGATGTATTTGTATATGTATTATATATCGTATACAATAAATCGCTTTAGCAATCATTAACTACTTAATGCCCCTTGTTGAACAACCAACTGTAACAGCACAAACAGCTGCTGCCGCACGGACAGAAGCAACAGGTGCACTCAGGTGTTTGTCTATATGTATTTGTTATGTATATATATACATATATACCTATATTATAGTATATTTTTACTCGTGCTTATTTGATTCATTGCTAGATTTGTGAGCGCCTTTGATAATGTCGCATTGATCAATTCATTGAGCTTACGCTCTCCCTCTCTCTTCCTCTATATATTTTCTCAGTGCAACTTGACTACAATATCGAGAATAGAATGTCGGAAAGCCTAAACAATCACTGAATCAAAATATTAATTTAATTAACGTTTATTATAATTCGAAGCAAATGACTTCAATGTATATAAGAATACATGAAAGGACTATAGAAGTCTTCCGCCCAAAACGGAACCTTGCCTTTGTATATATAGATTTAATGGTAGAATTAATGGAAGTGGATCGAGGGGCTCGGTGGACCAGTGGATAGCTAGCGCACTGACCCGCCAAACAAGAGGTGCGAGTTCGAGTCACGCTCATGTCGTTAGGCATGACCCTCCGAAAAACTATGTTTGTGGCGTAGGACTTGAAATACACCCACTTAATTTTGTTTTAGGAAAAAACAGATATGAAAGCTCTAGTCGAGCGAGCTAGACTACGAGATACCCTGATCTCAACTCAATACAGTCAGAATCATCAAAAATGATGCCACATGCCAAATTTCGAGCCTTTAGCCGCCAGGTGACAATAAAGTTTTCATCATTTGCCATTTTGGTGTGATTTTAGCAAATTTTGCGTCTTATAACTTCGGTGTCTATGATCCGATCGTTCTGAAAATTTCAGGATTGCTTTAAGACATAGTCATTAATTATTTAGATTGTAGAAATTTTAGCACCTATTTAATTTCGGGGCACCAAATAAAGATGGAAAGACACACACACCAAATTTCTTAACTTAACAGTTACTTTCTTGGAAAATGGAGATGTGTATCAAAATGATGGGAAATTCCATTTTGCATTTTCTAATCATGACCCTATATATGAAATTTGTTTAAATGGAATCAGCGTATAATAATAATCAAACAATTCTTTTTTTTTTTTTTTTTTTTTTTTTTTTATTTGGAATCGATCAGATTCATTCCCTTTTTACCATTCCCTTTTTACCATTATAAACGTTCTTACTACATCAGTAAATCAAGTTATTCGATAAGAATGTCTTTCGATAAGATGAAGAACTTAATTTCCCAAAATTTCGACACATAATTTTTTTCCCCCGAAAACCAATTAAATATGTGTAACAACCACAATTTGTGTGCTAAGCTCATGAAATTTGGTATGTAGGTGCACGCAGCGATTATACAAAATGTGTAAACAAAATTAATTTTCCAATATATTATAATGTTATCTTAGATTTAAAAGTACATTTTTACAACTGTTCGAGGAATAATCATCACAATTTTTAATGTTAATGTAATTGGCGCTTATACTTTAGAATTATGTCAAGTTTAGTTAATGAAAAGCTGGTTTCGAATAAATAACACCGATGTTATAAATAATATATCTGATGAATAAATAACACCGATTTTCATAAAGATTAAGAAATAATAAAACCATTTTTTCGTTAGTAAAAACATTTTTTTTATATTAAAAACATTTTTTTTTATAATAAAAACATTTTTTTTTTAAATAAAATTTTTTTGTATAATAAAAACATTTTTTTTATAATAAAACATATTTTATTTTATAAAAACATTTTTATAATAAAATAATTTTTTTTTAATAAAAAGTCTTGTTAACTTCGGCTTGTTTCTAATTTGCACCCATTTATAAGACATTTCTGAAATTAAGACAAAAAACAAACATAACGTTTGATTGATTTCTTGAATATAGAAAAAGATTCTGTTGATCTTGCAGTAATTTCATACTTGGGTAATTTAATGCCCCGTGCTCGACTGATTTTAACAGAGTCAAGTTCAGTTTGATCATTAACTAAGGTGATTTACACACGGTCTTACATAATTATATCGATAGTCTGTCCAATCTTATCGAATTCGCTCACAGTGCTTATCACAATAAATCGAACCGAATGTTTAAACTGGCGATACTCTGAGGGGCTACGATAAGCAACTGACCGATCATTTACTATACTTAATAATAATAAATCTAACCTTGACAATTAATTATGTAAGCGATGTGGGGGGATGCCGACGGTGGGCTGTGTGCATCGTGTCTAGCAAATAATATTATATATATTCAGTTTCGAATTCGAATTGAGATTCCATCTCCTATTCCGATTTAGGTTGAGATTCCCATATGGATTTTCCAACCAGTCTGCGATGTGCTTGACCATAATTAGTCACTGTTTTGAGTAGCAAAATGTTATTTCAATATAGACATTGACTGACTGAATAACTGACTAGCTGACTGATTGGTTGATTGACTGATTGATTAACTGACGCTCACCGAATGTAGTAACTGCATTGACAAATTCAATTTTGGTCGGGGGAATTGCCATTGAGTGCATTCACAAAACTTGTCCAAATATTGTGAATACTCATTCAGTTATTCATACGGCAAACTCGCTTACTCGCTCAGTTATGGCTTTATTCGCTGGCTGAATAATTGTATATTTCGAGTTAATTATCTATCGAAATTTTAAATTATTATAGTGTAAAATTATTATCGAAATCGTAGTACCATATACAATAATAACAAATCTTTGAGCTTATCTATAAAAAATACTAATCAAACGAAATGTGTCTTGCGTTATTTGCACTCAGAATGGGTCAATGTGACAAATTCTGATTGAAAAACTAAATAAATATAAATAAATAAGTGTACATATATAATATATATATACACATAGACTATCAGAGATTTTTAGGAAGTCGTATATAGGATTGGTTATCAATGTTTCGAGGCCAGTTTCAAATGCGAAAACCCGAAAAACTCTCAAAGCGACCTTCAATAACAACCCAGTTTGATTTTTTGTTTTTGTTTTTTGTTTGTTTGGGCGTGGTTTTCAGAGTTCTATTTGCTGATCACATAACTATCAGTTTGCCTGCTCGTGAAGAGAAGAGAAGAGAAGACTTTCAAATACCAGACAAATGTAAAAAGATGAATCACCGTCTGTTTTTATCAGCTGAGTTTATAACGACAGTATAAAGTGTACACTCAGATTAGGCAGCTGCAACAACAACCCAAACCATAACCATGTAGGGGATATATCCATAACTACATAGGGTATTCACAAAGTTGTCCTCAGTTTTATACATTCATTATAAATCAGCTCTGTGTGCTTATCATATATAGTACATATCTGTAGTATGAATATTATAATTGCAATCGAAACGAATTTTTATATTGTGATATGTTTTGGTAGCGCTATTTCGGGGGTTTTAATTTTACAGCTCTGAAATAGTAAAAGGTTTATAATACGATTGTTTTTACGCTATAATCCCATAAATTTGCAACTGACCAAAATTTTGTGTTAAATTGTAGTAGCATTATCTTTGGCTTACCACAGGCCCCACACTCTTTTCGAGGTTGGAGAATATATACAATAGAGCTTCTCTATAGTGAACTTCTATACAATGAAGCTCTCCCTATTATGAATTGATTTCAAACACACAACTTTTTCGTTCCAATTTAAATATACAATTTGTAATTTCTGTATAAGGAAGTTTCTATATAATGACGTGATTTTCTGGTCCCGTCAAGATTGATTATAGGGAGTTCGACTCTAATATATAGGACACAACAGAATTGTCAAATAAAAACTAAAATATGATGAAAGAAAGTAAAATTTGTATAAGATGTAATAAACGATGTATTCTATAAAACTAAGAGAAGATGATGATCGATCACTTTAGAATATGACAGTAATATGGTGATCCGATAAGTGGCATACCTGGGAATGCATACATTCATACATAGACATGGTTTCATCGATGTTTTTGGCTGCTTATAATCGAACAGAAAGGTTATTTGTAAGATTAATGTGAGGGCCTGGGAAGGTCATCCGCCTATCCTAACCAAACATGTCTCTCGATGGCTTCCTTCAATGCATTGCAAACGTGATAAGAAACCTCATTGGCCCTCCATAAACGATACAAAATGATATATTGTAAAAATAACCATCGACATGAAAGCCAAATATTTTGAACTAAAACCATTTATAACGATTTCTAGGGATAAGACAAATATGAACTAGAATCAAAATTCAAGCTGACGTCGAACCGCGCAATATGAAAGTAAATTGTTTGTTTTTCATATTTGCTCGAGATGTTGTGTTAGATTCGATTGTGTGTTTGTGTGTGTGTGTGTGAGTGTTTGCCAAATGTGTGCTTGTGTGTGTTAACGGTTTTTTATTAGCATCGAATATGTTGTCTCTGGATAAAAATTTGATCGTTTTGCACGGTTGTTTGCGATTTCTTTAATATTATTTACCCGAACAGAAGAAGCAGAAGATACAAATTTTCGATGTTCGCTCTGTAAAAGCGTCAGATTGTTGAGCTCTGAACTAAACAACGCATCGTTTTTACGTTTGAATTTGCTATGAATCATTTGATTTGTGTACCTTTCATGTTAGTTTATTTTTAAAATAACATTTTATACGATGTCTTTTTCGTTTTCGACCTAAAATCGATAAAACAGTTGTAACAGATGCTGAAAATTTTATAAAGATATCGGCTAGATAAGTATAGACGGGCGGTAGTACTTAGGAGAGTATCTCTAACTTACATTGGTCTGTTTGAAGCATTTTATCTTCTTACAACTTGTATATTTTCGATAAAACTTGTATGTATACACTTCGTGGTGAAGCTTGTAACGCAGAGAACGAAGCTGAAAAGTTACCTCCAGAATGGTCTATCTGTCTGTTCACCTGTCCACTTGCCCTGTAGCGTTCTTTTCAAATCCGGCCGGATCGGAATATATGTCTGCCATACAACTAAATGTCTGTTCTGAGCAAAACTTTTGCGTTTCAATTTCACATAGTTTCGGTTTATTATCTATCGCTTGACCAAAGTTTAATAATATCCAACCACTAAAAGCCGATAGCCGCTATTTTCCTATTCTATTCTTATATAGAATGTTTAAAAGTTTCGAAAAGTGTATGGAATTTTCGGCGTGCCGAAGATATTCCATCCTTACTTGTTTGCTTTTGGTTTCGACTTGAAAAATCGTTTTACCGCCATCTGCCGCACTGCCGCTGCTTTTTTGACCAGTAAACCTGTTTTTGTTGAAGACAACAAGCGTGGCTTATCAGCCGACTTGCTAAGCTTGCCACATTCTTCATTTCTCTCGGCGTTCTCGATGTCTTTCTCCAAATCACGTTGGCGCTCTTTATTTCTATTAGACTTTCTTGTGCAGAACATCGGAGAATTGGTAACAGAAAGCCATAGAGACAGCGGACAGGCAGACAGTCAGACAGACGGACAGTGAAGCGAATAGACAGCTAAAGAAAACGGAATGATCGATTAGTGGCGCGTTAGTTACTTTAGATAAGGCCACAAGAAGCGGCATTGCCTGTTGATTGACATTGGCCCACAGCCCACATTCTACCTGACTTACTCATTCCATACCGATTCTTTCAGCAGTCAATGCCCATATGATATGACGCACCCAAAAAAACGCACAACTAAGTGCGGGTCGGGAATGGTTCTCTATTTCCAATTTCTTTAATACACTTAAAAATACATCAAGTCTCTGTGGGCTTGTCGTGGCTTGGCTGGACAAGACCTTCCTGGCGAATATCCAGCGGATATCCATGTTCTGCAGAAGCACATCTCCACCTCTATCAACTCAGCATGTTCCATCATTTCCATCTTCATTCCCATTCCGCTTCAAGAGTTGAGTACTTTTTGTTTAACCAAGTTTTTGGGTTGTGTTTAGTCTGATTTGTCAAGACAGTAGTCAGTGGGTTTGTACAGTAACCCGATTCGTAGAAAAACAAAATTTGACAACAACTGAAAAACATGAACAAGAAAAGTAACGAAAGTTACTGCAAGGCACAAAAACAAGAAGAAATCCCATGTTAACAGTTCTCTAGCCTCGTATTTATGGCACACCTGGATAGGTTTTTTGGTATAGGCACAGTCAGTTTGTGTTTTCCCACAGCTGGGACGTTTGTTTGAAAACAATCTTGTAACTCTCCAATACATTTTCTACTATTTTCGAAGAAATCTATGCAAACTGGTCTCTCAATTTTTGAGCCATTTGAATCACATTTTTTATGTTATTCGACAGCAAGTTTTTCGAAACACTTTTGCCCTTATTCTACATGTTTCCCAAATTATTGACATTTTCGTGGCATATATATCCCATATAAATAATTAAAGTGAACGAAAGTACACACTCGCATGGTCTACCAAATTTCAAGATCATTATATCATATGATATTTCTTTAAATGTTCACAAAAAATGTGTATTCAATTTTATATATAATTTTTTTGACTGCCGAAGGTAATCGTTCAGGTCGATCCCCAGTTGGGATCAGAGTATTTCATAGTCGAGCTAACTCGACTGGAGCTTTCTTTTCTGTTTTTATTTTGCGTTCATTGGATAACTTTCAGTCGAGTACTCCCCACATTTTGGTTTCTCACATTTTCTGCTTATTTAGCTATTTATGCCAGATTTTTGTTTTGGCATTATTAAGTTTCTGCCCACACCACCTGCCTGACACATACCTTTTTTGCCTCTCTTTTTTCGCGTTATTTACAAACTTTTTTTCGACAAATTTTGTTTTTGTTTTCTGTTTTCCGTTGTCAATTTCGTTTTGGGAGTTTTGGGAGTAGCTATTTTAAGTGCGCGACGGCAACGCAGACCGTTTATTTGCTTGGGTTACCTGCCGTTTAGACCGTTTTTCAATCGGTTAATTCTCAAGGTGCGAATTCCAGGGCAAGCGCCGAGTATTATTTGGCATTAAGAGAGTTGAGAGGGTCTTAAGCAGAATGTAAATAGAAAGTGCTTGCGTTGATAGCAAGGCGCGCCGATATTGAGCAAACGTTATCGATAACTCAATAATTGTTTTTGTGTTTTTTATTAGAATTGAAATTAAGTTGTTACTTGGGCGCTCAACAAATCGATTTGTTTGCACAACTCAAGCTGAGTTCAAACAAATGTTTCATATATCGGTTGAATATTGCTTTTAAATCCCAGTTATATGATACTTATCTCAGGTCTTTTCGAGTCATCGATATAGCTCTTATCGATCGACACACATCATGCATAACACACTTGATCGCTGCAGTCGGGCCTTCAAAGCGTCGGGACAAAAGTCATTGAAATTTTGCTACGGCTATATTAAATATTTACCCAAACGATTTGATCTACATGCAAACATACATATAGCGTATATATGGATATCTATATAAAATATATGTATAGTTTTTGCACTTATCGAATTTCGCACTTGTGTACTCGATATCACTTGAGCTTAAAGTTTTATTCGTCTTACGGCAGCATTTTTTATGGTACTGACATTAGGGGAACTCTTCTTGCGACTTTTGGCATGGCATGAAGGTGTCTCAATTGTGTTGTTTATAACAAATGGAAAATTGTAGCCCCAACCGAACTAAGTATTCGCGACGATAAGATAAACACAATCTTAACTTAAGCAAAGCTCTGGCCAAACGACAAACAAGTCAACACTAAACACAAACAACATTTTTTTTGGCAAAAAGAAAAAGATTCCATTAGAACGCAGTACTACGCTTTTGTGTTGGTCTAAAAATGGGAAAAGATGCTTCGGCGAAACAATAAAACTGAAGTATCTTTTTCAGGTTCTTTTTAGGGTCGTCAGGTGTTGCGTACACAAACTGTACACAGTTGGGCTTGTCTGAGGAATGCTAAACGAATGCGCAATGAGATCAATCAAAGTGACATGAAAGTACTGTTATCTGTGTAGCCGAAGACGAAGACGAAGATTATATACCCTTGGGTGGCCTAGGCGGATGTGCGAGGTATTCTTATCTTTAAAAACTGTTCAAACAGAAAAGTTATTCTATACACTGTGTTGAGAGCTTTGCGACGTACTGATATGATCTATAATGTTGAGTCGATTTAGCCATGTTCGGCTTTTAGAAACTATAAGAACTGGGGTCTTATCGCGGCGGTGCTTCGTGCAACAAACTTATCGGAAACAAATGTTATAGTTCTATGGAATGTAGTCAGAGCTTTGGTATATATTAAAATTTTTATAAACACAATACAATTCAGAATATTTCACAAAAGTAAGTTTGGATTTTGCTGTCCAGAAGGGTATCTCTTAGTCGTTCAGTAGTGACTGAAACTTTCTATCTTGTTTAATTTCTTCTTGATTGTTTTCAACTTACATATTTAGTTTTGGGACTTGTTAACCTCTTTGTTTTGGAATATATATATACATTACGATTCATATATTGCCAGACTTGCATTATGTTTTTTAAAGCGTCGTTTTGGCAATATTTTAACTGACACTTTGTTTTTTTTATAATGTCAATGACCTTCTTGAGTTACGACTCGATCGCTAGCCCTAGCCACATATCGCATGTCTTGGGTAGTATCGAAAATTGGGAATTGAATCACGAATGTGAGAATTAAATGTATGAATCTCAGGTTATTTTAAGAGTTGAGAACATGTAATTGAGAAATTCAAATCATATCAATAAAATTTCCGAAAAAGAACAACAACAATATCTGAAAGACAACAATATCCCCCACCAAAAGCTAATGAAAAACTCATGCGGCATAATAAGCACTTCTCCCTAATGTGAAAGTGACAAATGTAGAAAGAGATAGCTTTTTCCATCGTTAGAAAGAGATGAGCCTGACTTTGGCTTTAGCTTTGGCTTTGGCGTTGGCTTTGGCGTTGGCTTTGGCTTTAAATGCTACGTGATAAACGCCGTCATGATGATCTCTGATGATGTTAGTCATCGAATTCCACGGCAACAGCAATAAAAATAACAGAGAGACTCCGGCACATGATCATGATGATCATTAACATGATCTTCAAGCCAATAGCCTTTGGCTCATAAATATTGAAAGCCAAATAACAAGAAAAACCATATGATGACTCCCCACAATCTCGGAGGCCACGCAACGAACAATGCACAGAGAAATGATAAAAATGAAAATAACAAAAAGTAAAAATGGAAGTTAATCAGACGGACCGACAGATCGACAGACCGACGAAAAGACAGACAGTCAGACAGACCTTTGCTCCAATGATAAAACCCAAGCGATGTCAATAACATTGAAAACCCTTTACCCTTGTCCTTGGTGGCCCAACCCAGCCCTGGGGAGCCCAACCCGTTCGGGTCCGGACCAGCCCTGCCCTGCCCTGCCCAGTTATTGAGCACATTCTACCCCCCGAAGATATGCCGGGGAGCTGCCGGTTAAGCCGATTTGTTGTAATTAATATGCATAAGTGTCATATGCTATAGCGCTCACTGAAAGCCTTTCTTCTTAATGAAATTTGCTGCAGCTGTCGATGGTCGGTTTGTCCGCAGCTATCGCTAATCGCTAATCGTCTATCGTCTACTACAACATTATAACATTTCCCCACTTTCATCTGAAGAATATTTTGATGTTAAAAGCAATTTAATTCATTCATTAATTTAGTTGAACATTGCAATACTTGTTTTCAAATCATATTCTTAGTGATCTTTTGTAGAGATCATTCGTTCAACTGTCTGAAATGAGACATCCAATTTCACTGAAGTTTTTTTCTTACGTTGTAGGACCATTGAAAAGTCCTCAAAAGCAGAATCGATCTTTTTTCCAAAATTAAGAGAACCTTCTATATTTTGATAACATTTTTACAAACTGTTTAGAGATTTAATACAAAGTCTTCTTTTGTAATGGCGGTGCAGATTTGCTGGGGACGGCCGTATCGGATCACTATATCATACAGTTGCCCCACAAATAATTGTCGGGCTTGTTCATATATCCCATGTTTTTCAAGCTTATTGATTCCAATTTTACATATACTTAAGATTCTTTCTTATTTATTATTATTATATGGCCATAACAACCCCATTGGGTCTAAGCCTGAAGCACTCTTTGTATTTTTTTCTGCTTCCTTCACTAAATATCTTTTTTTACGTGGGTGGACTTTAAGTCCTATGCCACAACCTAGTTTTTCTAGGAAAGTCATGAGCGGGACTCGAACTCGCACCTCTTGTTTGGCTGGATCAATCCACTATATAATCTAGCTGTTACAGCTGAACTTTAGTAGACCTGTGGATACAATATTAATATATTCAAACGTTACGAAGAGCCTATGAAGTCTTTACCATGCCGATAATAATTATTGTGTTTTATTCGAAAACCCTCCCTGAAACAATTCGCACTCAATAGCGTGTGGGAAGCTGATTCTTAAAATTTCATTGTATAAAACACTCATTTGTGGTTTAAGATGAGACTATTTTTGACTTTCTTATCGTTTTATATAGCTTTTGGGACTGAAAGATCAATTGGCTTTGCCTGGAAAAGCAATATTGTAAGAACGGGGGATCTGTTTGATCACAGCACAAGTCACAAGTCACATGTAAAATTGTCTGCTCGAAATGCACATTTTCTTATATATATAGATATATGTAAGACATTTTAGATTGTCGTAGATATATAGATATATAAAAGCTAAATGGACTTATTAGCTATTATGCTGTTCTTTTTGGCCGGCTTAGTTTACACACTTGGCGGGCATTTAGCCGCAATTCGCAATTCGGCCTCGAGCCAATGGCAATTAAAGTGACCAAGTTGAAAGGTCTTAGCCAAAGTGACTAAACTAACTGACTAACTAACTAAGTAAATAACTAACTATCCAACCAACCAACCAACCAACCAACCAACCAACTGACTAACAATCTAATGAACAGTCAACTAACTACAAACTAATCAACTGACTAACAGCTCGGTTTTTGTTTTGTTTCGTTGTGTTTCATTTAGTTATTTGCGTAAAGCAGCAAATTAATTTGGCATTTGTCTATTATATAATGCAATTGCGATGACAGTTGCCTTGGCTAATTATGACATACGAAACTGTTATTCGGCTTGTCAGTTGGCGGTTGGCGGTTGGCAGTTGGCAGTTGGCTGGCCTGTCATTTTGCCAGTTAGACAGCTTGTCAGACGCTCGAGAAAGTTCACCGAATCAGGTAGATATATACATACATATATCCATATATAGGTATATATAGATATATAGATATAATCATAAATTATTTGCATTTAATGGGTGGTTTTAGGGTAAATATCAAAACATATTTGTTATCGAATATCATTTGAGTGCTTCGTTTTGTGTCAAAAGTGTTCTGCTCAATTGTTAAATTATACCCTATATTATATGCATTTACAGTGAAAACTCTCTACAGTTGACACTCTCATAAGTGAACACTATATTTTAATGGACAAAAACTTGGGAACGGAAAAAAACAACATGTAAATTAACCTCATATTGGTGGACACCTCTCAATAATGGACAAATTTCAGGCAACCGTCGCTGTCCACTGTAGAGAGGTTTCACTGTATGTATTTAGATTTACTTAGAAGATTGTAGGGGCCTCGGTGGACCAGTGGTTAGTGCACTGTCCCGCCACCCATGTCGATAGTATGACCCTCCTAGAAAAACTAGGTTGTGGCGTCGGATTTGAAATCCACCCACGTAAAAACAGCTCTTTAGCGAAGGAAGCGGAAATAAGGGGAAAAAAGAGTGCTTCATGCTGTGAACCGATAGGGTTGTTATGGACACATAATAATAATAATAATTTGAGGTAGGAAGTACACGGTTTTCCTAAAATGGGAGACTTTCCTTAATTTTCTTCACGAATAAGAAAGTCAAATAAATTTCCAGAATCCAAACTATAATGTACTGATGCTATTATTAATCCCCGGTGAAAGAGTAAGACTAAGAAAAAAGTAGAAGACCACAAAAAAAAAGTAACGAAAAATGTTAAAACAATTTTCTTGTAAACACGCAGCATTTCCGCACGAGAGGAACACAAATGACATAATCAGATCGAAAGATACAAAGATCTCTGAGAATTTTGTAGTCCCAACTTTCAGGTTGTTTTTGTGTTTTGTAAGTTGTAAGATGTTATTATACGTTGTACGTTTTTCGACTTGTAGAATTGTATGTGGAATTGAATTGTTATTGATGATGTTACAATATTATTTTATTATACGCTTGATGTCGATGTTCATGATTCGATTGGGTCACGTTGGCTTGCCCAGTGTGGCGTTTGCGAATTTCGGATTTGGTATTTGCACAATAATGGAAATATTTTTATTAAATAATGGGTAAATAATACACATGATATGGGTATATGGCCAACAACAGATGCGTGCAGTTCGTGCCAATGAATGAATGTTTCAGCACTTGAAATGAAACACACAACAACCATATGAAAAGTATACAAAAACCATTTGTAAGAACAACAAACACGGAATTCCAGAATCGCCGATAAAGGGCGCTGACGCAAATGCAATCGAATAATCTTTAAAAATAAATCACATCTTTTCGGCCTTTGTTTTATGAGCGGGGAGCATATGAAACCAATTGTCGAAATTTAACCAAACCAAACGATTCGATTGATCGATAAATTACAAATTACGAAAACGATGATTTCGAAACTTTTTTATGTTTCTTCTGTACACTTTCTACCTTTGCCCAAATGAATGAAAGATAAGTCTTTGGATCTTCTTCTAAAATATACACTAACTTCTAACTGATTTCAGTTTATTTTTTGTCACATATATCATGTGATCAATATTCATTGACGTTATAAAGTGATAAGCAGTTAAGTTGACTTGATAACATGCATGTATATATAAATTTTGATCAATTAGTTTGATGGAGCGCTCTTTCAGTGTTAAATATTTAAGTATTACTTTTCATACCTGTCAACTGAAGATCCATAAAACCTTTGAGGCTTATATAGTCGATCAATCTCTTGGGCTTACCAATTTAAATTTACAACGATATGCATCTTTTGTATTATAAGAATAACAATTATTAAAAGAACTTTATAATGGTCTTAAGCGTAAAAATTAGAGTCTTCGTTTTCCCAAGCTATTGCTTTTAAGGACAGTCTATAAGGTATTTCGAAATCGCTTAGCTATAATGCGTAAGACTGGCTGTATTCTGAATATGGTCTAAGAAAACTCATACTTTAATTTAATCTATAACTTTAGCTTGTAAAATGTCAGGAACAAACAGCATTGTCCTATTGATTGTGGTTGGGTTTGCAGGGTATCTATGTGAAAAGTTAGTTGTATTGTTGGGGTTTTCTAATGCTTTCACAGTCCATCGAGCGACTGCTTGACTGGCTGGCCAGACTCCAAGCGTATGTACCATATACCTATACCTATATGATTATTTTTATATGGCACACACGAATGCGTTTGCAACTTAGCACATCGTTGTATGCCAGTAAAATTAGGTATATATACAGCTATACATATAAGCTTTATATTAAATACATTTATATTCAATATTCTTTATGCAGTCTCTGATTTGTCTGCACTTCTATTTTGTCACTTATTTATTCATTCTCGCAGCTTGTTTCCATCACGAACTCCATTGTGTGTGTGTGTCACAGTGTGTGTTTATATATATATAGATGTGTATGTGTGTGTGTGTGTGTGTGTGTCTGATAATCGCAAGTGCAGTTGCTTACACACAGCACAGCACAACACAACACAACACAACACCGCACAACACGTCACAGCAACAGCAACAGAGCATGAACGCGGGTGCGGCGTTTGCAGCAGCCCCTCGGACACTCTGGCAACCTTGTTGTTCTGCGACTGCCATGCCCCGATTGTACCCCAGTACGTGCTGCTGCACAAGATGCAAAGTTTTCACCGCATCTTTTCCTTTTCGATTCTGTTTATTTTTACTATCTTTTTTATAGCTATTGTTTTTTATCTTTTTCTTTTTAAATTCGCTTGTTGATGTCTCTGCAATCGCAACGCGGATTTATCATCGCTTTGATAAGTCTCAAAGTGTGCCGCTTGCTGCAATCCGATCATCAACTTGTTATCATCATTTTGAACTATCGTCTTATGTGTTGTCTTAACATCTACACTCAAATATTGGCTGGAAATCTCTAAAATTCCATTGGAATTCATACACACACCATCTCTTTCTCTCCGTCCATACACTCTAATCCTAGTATCGCGTTTTTGAAAAAATAAAAAAAATGATGAAAAATGATTGTCTTTTATTTTTTTTATCACACTTATCAATGAACCAAAGGATATCCCAACATCCACAATAATACGGTAGCCTGGAGCTTCTCGTCATCGCTCGGAATGCTAATGAAAGTGATCTAAATATTAATTGTGAAAACCAAAAAAATATAGATAGATATGATCCCCACATATACACAGAGTGTTCACGCAATCAACTATTAAATCGATGTAAAAATTTCAGAACAACAACCCCAAAGGGTCAAAGCCTGAATCACTATTTTCCTTTATTTATACTTCCTTCGTTTTTTTCGTTTGGAGCGATAAATTTGAGAAAACCTTAAGTTGTATATTGGAACAGTCCCGTCCTATGTTCGGATTTATACCAATCTACATGCCAAAATCATAACTTTACTTTCATACAGACAGATAGACAGGCACATAGACAGACAGATATACTAGACTAAAAGTCAGATATATATATTTTTATTATTATATGGCCATAATAACCTTTTCGGGTCAAAACCTGATGCCGTATTTTCCTTTATTTCTGGCTTCCTTCACTGAAACACTTTCGAATCCTACGCCACAACCTAGTTTTTCTAGGAGGGTCATGTCTAAAGGCATTGGCGGGACTCGAACACGCACCTTTTGTTTTGGCGGGACATTGCGCTATCCACTGGACCACCGAGGCAGAATATATATATATATATAT